>BMAO01008756.1:0-24162 GCA_019973975.1 Trichonephila clavata | reverse complement strand
TGATCCTCTTGTACCTACCTCCCAATCAGCATTTAAACTAGCAGTAAATATTTAAGCCAACTATTGGGGATATAAAAAGGAAAGCTCTGAAATGTTCTTTTTTTAGTTGTCAAGAAAGAAAACATTCAAGCTCAGGCAAGTCAGCATTACTCAATTCAAAAGCTATTTGCAAAAAAAAACTTAACTGTATCTTTAACACCTGATATATGCTTGTAGTGGAGTTGTTTTATGTTTTCCAAGACATTTAGCTATGTTTTTATATCAGATGAGGAGGTAAGTAATTATCAAAAATGACCAAATTTTTGTCACAAATGGCTTTATGACAGTATATTAGAAGTATATAATTTAAAAATCATGCAGGATAGAGATTCCATTGCAGTTGAATGTTACTACACAAATTTTGGAGAGTGATGGGAATATGGTAATTTTTTATATCATTCATTCTTAATAAAATTTTAGGCAAAAAAATTGATTTATACTTTTGGAACATACGAATTTAGAAATTACATGTATACTTTTTGCAGGTAAGTGTTTAATATAAAATATATAGAATCGGGTGATGTTAATGGTTGCTATCAATACAAGCAAAAATATATAGTAAAGTGAGTAATATGTTTTAACTTATGTGTAAATAATTCTTAATAATAAATTATTCATCATTTTGATAATATTTGTGCTGTTTGTTATACAGGAATAGACCTTGAAAATCTGCCTTGCCTATATATAAACAGGTATTTCATCCATATGTTACATTTCATGGGTGATGAGGAAAGTGGTACTGAAAGTAATGATATAATGTGATTGTCTTTTTTATGGTATAGATGTACTAATAAGGATTTATTTATTTTTTTGTCCAGTAATGGACCAGTTTTTGATATACTATTTGTTTTATAAATACTTTAAATAGTTTTAGTTTTTCAGGTTGCTTTATATGTGTTCTGTGTATCAACCAGATGAATGAAGTAAATATTCTTACATCTCTGAAAGTCTTGAATGACTTTTTGATCTTAAAAAGTGCTAGATGGAATTTTCAGCTGTGGTGACATATACATTATAATTGCATCGCAGTTGTGAAAGACTTTCTAAAGCATTAAAGATTGTGTAATGTAATTAATTATATTTATATATAGTAAGTAATATTATATGATGGGAAATGCAATACAAGTTAATATTTTATTTAGTTTTAAAAGCAATCAATTGTCTACTTTTTTTAAGACTGTCAACAATATTAGTTACACAACACTTTTTAATACAGTAGGTATAATCCAAAACCATTTGAAAAATACAATGGTTTGTGCATTAAAGTAGCTTAAAGAGTGGTGCATTCCATCTTATGTCAAAGCGGTACAAGTAATAAATTTTTCTTAAATCGAAAAACCTTGTATAGTTGATTTTTCATAATTTTTACAAGTTCCATAAGTAAACAATCATTAGCTGCATAGTTATTTATATTAAAATTTTAACATTTACATGCAACATAAATACATTTAAGAAAAAAAACGTTTAACAGTACATGTTTTGTAAAGAAAATTAGGAAACTGTATTCTTTTTTTAAAAAAAGGTATAAAGTATTCATTCAGTTTTGAAATCCTAGAAATATTATGTAAGTCAATTATTTCTTTGCTACTTTCCATAATAAATGATTCTGTTGTAGCTAAGTTCATCAAAATCGTTTCCTTCAACCACATAAGTTATACTAGAATCCTAAGAGGGTTTTCAGATAAAAATATAACTTAGTTCTTCGTTTTGCTAGTTATTTTTGTAATGCTTGATACTCAGCTTAACAAATATTAATTTTTTAAAATACTATTAAAACTTCAATATTTTCGCGATTTATACTTTTGTATTACTATTTAAAAAAATTTCCAGATGTGCTAACTTTTGAAGACTTTCAGAAATGTATAAAACTTTCAGCTAATTGATGAATTGAGCCTTCACATAAAAAATAGCGATCTTACATCGATAGATTAAATCAGTCGCATTAAAATAGAAAGATAGCTTTTTATTGAACCTCGTAAAAAAGTTTGTTAATGTCTGTCTCAATTGCTACTATTACTTATTCAAAACTTGCATAAAGACTTCTATTTTTCTTTGGTGATCTTTTTGACAATCACATCGTTCTGATTTTTAAAAAAATGTATTAAAATAATTTTATATTATTATACTAATATTTTATTTTAGTAAAATGGTGAAATTCCGTAGAACTATTAATCTTGGAAGGGTTTTATTTGAAATGTAAGAAGATATTGCTGCAAAATAAAAGATTCGCAATAATATACTTTAGTATTCTAATGATATATTTCAATTATTGTGAGATGAATGAAAGAAATGCATTTATTAATTTCAGTAATGAAACATGTAAAACGAAATACAAAACAGGGTCGGATGTGTGTAACAAGACAAAATTTGCTTGATAGTAAATTGAGAGAAACTCAGGAACGATCACAACAATCTCATATTAGAAAGATTTGTCTGATGATTATAAAAAAGAATTCAAACAACACCTTATTTATTATAAATTGTCCGATAAATATCTCCGAAGTTTCGGGTTTTTTTTTAATATCTAACTATTGGATTCAGTTTATTGATCAGCAATAAAATAAAGAAATGTTTAAAAAATTTGCTTAGTATAAAAAATGCATAAAATAACAATTGAATACTATGAAATTAGAAACCTGTGTTGCTCCATGACCCAATCGATCAATTTAAAACATTGTCAGCATATATATATATACCTGATAAGATTTGGGCTAAAAAAACAAATTAAAAAACTTCCTTACTGAGATCACTATGTACCCTAAGCTTAACATTTATAAAAACAAAATATAGACCTTTATAAATCGTTTCTAGGTTTAAAAAGAAAGAAGGGGAGAAAAAACATTGTTTTAGCGAAATGATTTTATGTTCATTGCAACAATAAAATTAATTATTTGTTAGAATTTTTTCGATAAATATCCGAAGTTTCTCGGTACTTTTGGCTTCCTAATCATTAAATTAAATTCTTCAATTAACAATAAAATAAAAAGATATTTATTAAATATGCTCAATTATATAAAAAACAACGCATAAAATAACCATTGAATACCATGAAATTAGGAACCTGTGTTGCTTCAAGATCTAATAATTCAATTTTAAATACTGTTAACTATACGCTCTTAAGGCGATATGGTACCATCTTCACAATTTTTTTTTTTACTTTTAATATTTGGTTTTAATTGCATTTTAAAAAGGTTACTATTTAATAATAATTCCATTGCAAAATGTTTGTAAAATTTAAATTTTTTTACCTTTTTTAAGCATTTTTTAAATCCCTAAGGCTTTTTAAATATTTTCAAAATTTTTTTTCCAAGTGTCTTATAATATACTACATAAAACTGTGCATGGGTTTTTTTTTTCTGCTGCTGCTCTTTAATTTTTTATTAATTTTTTTATAGTTAAACTTCCAAAAATTCCCAAAAAAAACATTAATTTTGATTTTGAAATTTTTTAGAAAAAGTACTAAACACACACACATGTTAGAGCTAATCCTCTATGCACAGTTTTACTAAACATACATTTCAGAACATGTATAAAAAATTTCAAACCCATACTTCAATTACCAAAAAGGCCTTAGGGTTTTGAATAATAGTATATGTACAAAAATTCAACATGGAGAAATATGAGTTTGAAGTTTTCATTCCATGAATAGCATGATATAATATTCATCGAATAGTCTGAAACTTTTATGAAATGTTAATTAGCTTATTTAAAACTACTTACCATAAAAAAATTGTACAATTGTTGAACAATTAAACAGTATACTGCCGTAATAAATATATAGAAAAAAAACGAATGAAAGATCAATATTTCATAAAACTTTATCTTAATAATTATTAAAAAAAAAATACACACACTTCAGAGCTAATGCACAACATGTACAAAAGATGTTTATGCCTTTATTTTTTATTTCCATGATTTTAAAAGCCTTCGCATGTTAAATATTGTACACGAATGAAAGCAAAATCAAATAATTTATAGATAAAATACATCAAAATCTAAGAACTGTATATGTGCATTTGTTTAAATAAATATCTTAAAATATTTTAATAAAAGTGTTGAATCTCGCACACATGGGATATATATATATCACCAAAAACAAATATATAAAAATGGGGGAATTTTTCTATTCTTGCGAATTAGATTTTTAATTACCCGAGTTATCAAAATGAGATTTAGTATTTGTGCCTTGGGAGTATCCGTTTTGAAGTTTTAATTTCATTCATAATAATATCATAAAAAGCACGCACACCTTTTAAATCTTGACCAAATCCATTTGATCTTCCCAGTAAATAATTCACAAACTAGAATTTTTTCATGAATTTCACAATTCTTTCTTAAAATGATTTATTACTGCTTGTATAATGTCAATCTCATTGAAGCGTATTAGAAAAATAATTAATTCATTTTTATCAGGCTCTTTTCTAGCAGATAATCTGAAATGTAGGCGGGGTAGTTGCTGTTTAGCGTCAAACATTGCTCCATTACTTTATGAAAAATGCAGGTAAAGCTTTGAAATTTTGCAGGCATATTTATAAAGATTCGGGGTATCAAATAAGCCAATAAAAAAAATTTCGACAGTTTAATGATTTTTAGTGTACCATATCACCTTAATAAATTTCGGGAAGAAAAGAAAAATGTTTGAGGCAATTATAAGCGCAAAATACAAACATTAACAAATCGTTTCGAGGATTAAAATATATTTATTTTTACGTATATATGTTTAGTTAATTGATGTTATTTTCATTGCAGCAATGTACGATTAATAATAATTGGATTATTCTAAATGAGATATAATGGATAAATATTTTTACTCGTCAAACTCAAAACTAAATCGCCAAAATCATAAAAGTACGTTGAACTTTCAAGATACAGCTGTGGAAGCAGTTCAGTTATTTGGTTATCTTTCAGCAATGAATTATTTGCTGACAATCCCTGATTTTGGGATACGTACGGTTCCAGATGTTTCGAGGGAGTGGTCTTCATGTAAAGGTTTTAGAAAAAGCAGTTTTGTAAGTTTGACACAATGAGAAAAATGTGAAGCATAGAATCAAGGCGATCTTGAATGACTGTGCCGCGAAACCTTCCATAAACACTTCTGTCGTTCTATATGTGTTAGTTGTTAAACACAGATTTATATTTGTACTGAAGACATCAGTATTTGCTTCGTCATTTAATTATTCACCAAAATGATTGAAGATAAAAAATTTCTTACACATTATAAATATTTTAAATATAGTGATATCACATTTAAAATCAGATCCATCATAAAATCATTTGAATCAAATATTATTCGAAATAAGCTTGCAATTACAAAGAAATGCAAAGGAATTCAATCAAAAAAGTTCTGTATAAAATCTACATAGTATAATTTGAAAAGTATTTCTTCATATTTTCCTCGCGTTCGCATAAAATTGAATAACGAAGAAGAAAAAAAATGTGCTTGAATCTTTGCTATAAAATTAATGTGTAACATTATTGCAATGAAAACATTTTTACTTGTGATAAATGTTGAGTAAATTTATTTGAAAATAAATCACTATATTTTTTTACTTATAATTGCACGGAAAACTTTTTTAATAAAAATGCAATTAGTTATTTAACGTATTGTTAATGTTCGAGATTTGAAACACTAGCAAGTATTAAATTATTCGAAAAATGGAACTACTAAATAATTCAAATGGTACCTAGTAATGAGATATGCACAATACTATTTCGAAGTTCTGAAAAGACATAACTATTTTGCTCGAAGGAATAACTATCAAAAATGCTAAAAATTATAAAGTACAGACACAGGGGGGGGGGGGGAATTCAAACAAATACAATGATATAAAATTTTTCATGAAAATAGCTCACACATACCTTAGCTGTTAATATTTTTGTTTTTAATGAGTTTTTCTTTCTTTCTTTTTAGATAAGTTTCTAAAAACAGGTATATTTCCGAATATATCAAAAGAAAAATTTAAGACAGATGGTAGAAAATTATTCATAATTTCAAAAGAAATAAGCTGTATGTTTCAGAGAAAGTACAAAAAATCTTTTTAGAGATAATTGAGTATTGTTGCATAGGTTGCGATTTATTATAATAAAATTACACAAGAGAAACAAATTTGCTAATTATGGATGAATAGCACATAAACATTTCGGTATATTATATTTTCAAATGCTCATATGTGAGGAGTTTTTTTTTTTTCATCCGTAGTTTTTATAATATTTTCTAAGATAATAGAGCTTTTTCCAAAAAACAGAGTATATTTTATTTTATGAAGAATAAGATTTACATGTTTCGTATATTATTCATCTGATGCAGTCTAATAAAATGTATTACGGTGCCTTTATATCATACTTTATTAATAAAATTTTTGGTAAAGAAAATTGATTCATACTTTTGGAACAAACGAATTTAGAAAATACCTGTACACTTCTATTGCAGGTAAGTGTCTAATATTAAATAGTGGCCGCGGTAGCCAAGTGATCAAGGCATCTGATCGTGGCTACCATGTCATGAGTTCGATCCTAGTACCACTGAAGACCCGCTGTGTAGGGAAACGATGCGCGTAAAATCTGTCGAGAGCTCAAACGTCCTCCCGTTGGTGTGGTGAGTTAGTTAGGAGAGGGGTGCCAGCTCAGGTGTCGTCCGCGTCACTTGACCATGGTTCAAAATTACGCGGACTGTCCCCAAAAGCCCTCGTGTAGCTGAACAGTGGGACGTTAATATTCACTAACTCACTCACTAATATTAATAAATATATTGGATCAGGGATATTAATGCTTGCTATCTATACAAGCAAAAGTGTATACCAAAGTAATATGTTTTAACACGTATAAATAATTCTCTCTTAATAATAAATTATTCATCTTTGCGATATTATTTTTGATATTAGTTATAAGGAATAGACCTTGAGAAATTTACCTTACCTATTTAGAAACAGAGGTTTTGCATCCATACACGATATTTCATGGGCAATGTCTAAAATGACGGTGAAAGTAATGATATAATGTGATTGTCTTTTTTATTGGATAGATATATTAATAAGAATTTGCTATTTTTTTGTCCAGTAATAAACCATTTTTTTATATACTGCATTTGTTTCATAAATACTTAAAATAGTTGTAATTTTTCAGGTTGCTTTTTATGTGTTCTGTATATCAACCAAATATATGAAGCAAATATTCTTGCATCTTAGAAAGTCTGACTTTTTTATCTCAAAAAGTGCTAGATGGGATTTCTTGCTGTGGTGACATGCATTTTAATTGTATAACAGTTGCGAAAGACTTTCTACAGCATTAGATATTGGGTAATGTAATTAATTGGAAAAAAATATTTATATGATGGCAAATGCAACAAGTTAAAATTTTATTTATTTTTAAAAGCACTCTGCTTTTTCTAAGACTGTCAGCAATATTAGTTACACAACACTTTTTAATACAGTAGATATGATCCAAAACCATTTGAAAAAGACAATGGTTTGTGCAGTATAAAGGGTGGTGTAACAAATTTTATTGAAAAATTTCCTTATTGAGATCACTATGTACCCAAAGCTTAACATTTATAATCTTCATAATTGTTTCTATATTCAAAAAGAAGAAGAAAAAAAACACATCTTTTTAGCTAAAGGATTTTATGTCATTGCAGCAACATGCGTATAATATTAATTGGACAATTCCAAATGAGTTATACAATCCCGTAGACAGAAATTCCAACTCTAAAACGATGAAAGCGCCCTCTTCTGGGAGGGGGAATGGGAGTTTCTAAAGAAAGGCCAAGTACTCATGAGTACTGGTCTTAATGATCGGAGGTAAATAGTTCTTCATAAAAGATAAATTATATGCCTTTTTTTCTTAATTTTCAATATTTTCTTGTCTTTTGAAATAAACATTTTTTCCAAGCTATTATTTTTCCAAATTTGCATTTACTTGATCCCATTTTCTGATGATTATGTTCTGACAGCTGTCATGAAGAAAGAAAATGACGTCACAGAATCATACAAACCTCTTCTACAACAGTTGAGAGAGGGATTCTAAGTACAAAGGGAGCTCGAGACAGGAAACGCTCTCCCCCCCCCTCTCTTTCGCCTTCTATTTTTGTTCTTGGAGGGTCCAGTTTACAACCAACTGAAGACTATTTATATGACAACTGACCCCTCTTTTACTGCCCACCCCATGGCAGTTTTCAATTACATGAAAACTGTGCCTGACATTCTAGTTATACAAAGAAACTGCTTTTTTTTATGCTGTTTCGTTTCTGTTTTGAGGAACATCAGTTTTTCCTTTGTGTTAAGACCCATGTAAACGTCTACTTGGCATGTTGGCGCCATAGCGTGGCGATGTTAATTTGTAAGCAAATAAGGGTGACGGTTAGGGTTGCCACAGCCACGTGTTTTGTTCAGTTGGAATGCTTTTGTAAAACTGTCCTGTTCCTTCCAAAGACTTCATGTTGGAAGTCGCATAAATAAAAAGAAATTGATTTAAAAACCTTTGGATTTCTTATAAAATTATAATCACTACAGTCCACTAAATTAATTAACCTAACATTTTTGTCCGTCGAGCCGGAGCTAACTTGCGTAAAATTTAAAATAATTTGTTGTTGAATTACGCGTCCTTTGTCTCGTTATTAAAATGGAAGGAGCAGGAGCTCTTGAAACAAATGAAATGCCTTCCGTAACATTTGCGGAAAAAACAAAAACTTTAAATCGTCGACGTGGCAGCTACAAAGCTAAAATCACCAAATTGCAATCCTTTTTAAAGGATAAAGCCTCGAATGCAGAACAATTGTTGCTTCAAAGTAAATTAGATAAAGTGTCGGAGATGTATTCTAGTATGGAAGCACTAAAAATAGAATACTATGAAGTTGTAGAAGATGAACAATTGCCGAATTTGGAATTGATATTAGAAGAAATGGGGGGGGGGAAGACGACCTGGAAGAAATAAAGGTAGGCTTACAAACTTTATTATTAAAGCATGATGATATTTCTAAAAATGTATCTATTTGTAATACTGCTTTGAGTAATAATGGTAATTCCCCCCCCCCAAATCTAGTTTCATTAAATTACCTGATGTGAGCCTACCCGAATTTCATGGTGTAATAGAAAATTGGAGTGATTTTAAAAGACAATTTGATAGCCTAATTACAAATAATTCAGTGCTAAATGATACCCAAAAACTGTTTTATTTACGTTCTGCTTTGAAAGGTGAAGCACGAACTATCGAAACATCGGAAGATACGTTTGAGTCATTAATGACTGTTTTAATTAAAAGATATGAAAACAAACGTGTAATAATAAATTCTCATATTATGAATATTTTAAATTTTGAAAAACTTTGTATTGAATCATCTAAAGGTCTTAGGAACTTGATTGATGTTATAAATAAAAACCTAAGAGGTTTAAAGCTTATGGATTTAGAAACTAATGAGCTCACTCATCAGTTTTTAATAAATATTATTATCCGAAAGTTAGATATAGAATCCCGAAAATTGTACGAAATGAGCTTGACTTCAACTGAGTTGCCGAAATGGGAAATGTTTTTGGAATTTTTGCAAAATAGAACGCAAATATTAGAAAATTTGCACGGAGTTCAGGTTCCTCCATTAAAATTGAAAACTCCATTTCTAAGCAAAGGCAAAAGTTTCATAGTGAATAACAATAATAATTGTTTGTTGTGCAAAACATCACATCGTTTGTATGATTGCACACTTTTTCTAAAAATGAATCCCTTGCAAAGATTCAATCTAATTAAAAAACATGGACTCTGCATTAATTGTTTAAATAACAATCATAAAGTTGCGCTTTGTAAATCAAAGTATACATGCAGATTGTGCCGAGGAAAACACAATTATTTATTATGTCGGTCAGAAAACGGACAATCCGACACAGAAGGATCTTCTTCGAATATGTTATTTACTCAGCCGGCTCCGTCAGTGGCCCCCACTTCTCCTAACAATGGTGAGGTAATAAATAATCCTACCGAACCCCAAACGGTCCAGCATTCTCTTCTCTCAATCAAAGGGGAATAAGCTCGTTTTTCTCTCCACTGCTATTGTGGGTGTTTGGTCTCCACTGTTGAAGAGTTATGTTCAAGGTAGGGTAATTCTAGACAGCGCTTCTCAATCGCATTTTATGACCCTTCAGTTTGCTTCAAAACTTGGTCTTGAAAAGGAAAAAATAAATCTCGCAGTCAGCGGATTAAGTGAAAATTCAACAAATATTAAATGGAAAATAAATGATGCATTTATTAGTAATAACGATTCTTCTCTTATACTTCCCCGTTAGATTTTTTAATTGTTCCTAGGATTACTGATTTTGTTCCTTCAATCCAACCTAATCTTAAAATTAAAAGGTTCAATGACATTAATCGTTCTATCTTAGCTGATCCCAGTTTTGACAAACCTGGAAAAATAGATATGATTATAGGAGCGGAGCTATTCTACCAAATATTAAAAGATGGTCGAAAGGTAATTTCAGACAATGTAACACTAATTAATTCAGTTTTCGGATTTATTGTCAGTGGATCTGTTAATGCAATTAACCATAAAAGTAATTGTTTCTTAATTTCGGAATCGGAAAATATCGATAATTGCATTAAGAAATTTGGGGGGGAGAGAGAGAGAAGTAGAGGAAATCATCCTGGATAGGACCTTTAAGAAAAGAAGAAGAATTTTGTGAAATACATTTTAAAAACACACATAGACGAGATTGCAAACATCAATTAAAAACCTTTGTTGCAAACAGAGTCTCCAAAATTCAAGCTCTTACATCTAACTATCAGTGGAAACATATTTCATCTTGTGATAATCCTGCTGATGCCATCTCCCGTGGAGTCAATCCTTCTGATCTCAAGCGCCTGGAACTCTGGTGGTCAGGACCATCTTTTGCCATGGAAGATATTATTGATGATTTACGCCAAAATGAATTAAATTCCCCTGAAAAGGAACTATATTTGACAGAACTAAAAACTGTGACTTCTACAAACTTGGTTCTTTCGTCAAACAATAATTTTCTAAATCAAATCCTCTCTTTAAGTAATAATTTTCATAAAATAATTAGAATTCTGAGTTTTATTTTCAGATTTGTGTTCAATTGCAGAAATAAGGAGAAACGGAGTGGTCCTTTGACTGTCCAAGAATTTGAGAATGCCTTAAGATTTCTCATTAAGGGAGTACAATCAATGGTATTTTATAAAGAAATAAATAGTTTAACAAAAAAGGAAATTGTCAAAGGAGCTGTAAGTAATTTAAATATTTTTCTAGATGAATTTGAATTAATTCGTGTTGGAGGGAGATTAGATTATTCTGATTTGTCATTCGATCAGAAACACCCAATACTCTTACCGAGAGATCATAAACTTACTAATATTATAATGGAACATTTCCACATAAATAATTTACATGTCGGTCCCCAAACCTTACTTCATCTTGTTAGGGAAAAATATTGGCCATTAAACGGGAGAAATAATGCTAGGAGAATAGTTGATCAATGTATTAAATGCTTTAAAGCCAAACCTAAAATAGAAGAGCAGCTAATGGCATCATTGCCTAAAGAAAGAGTGACAGTAACTCCCCCATTTACAAATACTGGTATCGATCTTTGCGGTCCTTTTTATATTAAATATAAAAATCAACGTAAGGGGGTTTTAAACAAAATTTATGTAGCAATATTCGTTTGCTTCTCGACCCGAGCTGTTCACTTAGAAATTTTAAGTGATTTAACTTCTGATGCCTTGATTGCAACATTAAAAAGATTTGTTGCTCGTCGTGGTATTCCCAGCATTATATTTTCTGATAATGGTACTAATTTTGTTGGAGCACATTCAGAATTAAAACAATTATACAAACTTGTGGAAACTCCCCCAGATAATTTGGCATCTTATTTGATTTCACATTCAATATCTTGGAAATTTTTGCCTCCTAGATCTCCAAATTTTGGTGGACTCTGGGAGGCAGGCGTGAAATCGTTTAAGTATCACTTGAAATAGACAATAGGTAATTTTAATTTAACTATTGAAGAATTTTTAACTGTTGTTAATCAAGTTGAAGGTATATTAAATAGTCGACCACTAATTCCTTTATCTTCTGATCCCAAAGATTTCAGTTCTTTAACACCTGGACATTTTTTAATCGGTCGTCCAATTAATTCCATTCCTGAATCTAATATAATTGAGATTCCAGATAACCGACTCTCTAGATGGCAACAAGTTCAAAAAATTAATCAAATTATTTGGAAAAAATGGTCAAGGGATTATTTAAACAATCTTCAACAACGCGGAAAATGGAAATTTGAAAAAAGTAATATACAAAAAAATAGCCTTGTCCTATTAAAAGAGGAAAATCTTCCTAGTTGTACTTGGCCAATGGGTAGAATACAAGATGTAGTAATAGGGAATGATGGAAGGGTACGAGTTGTCATAGTAAAAACCTCTCGAGGAATTTTCAAACGCAGCATTTCTAATATATGTATTTTACCAATTCCCAATACTTGAAATGTACGCTTTATTTAAAATGTATTGTTTGAAATGTGTGTTTATATATCTACAATATTCCATGTAATGTATTTTTGTATCTGTATATTTTATTAGTATTTTTCTTGTTTATTATTGTTTTTTATACAATTTATCATGATTATTGAAAATATTAATTATCTCTTGAAATCCGGAGGATTTCAAGGTAGGGCGGTGTTAAGGCCCATGTAAACGTCTACTTGGCATGTTGGCGCCATAGCGTGGCGATGTTAATTTGTAAGCAAATAAGGGTGACGCTTAGGGTTGCCACAGCCACGTGTTTTGTTCAGTTGGAATGCTTTTGTAAAACTGTCCTGTTCCTTCCAAAGACTTCATGTTGGAAGTCGCATAAATAAAAAGAAATTGATTTAAAAACCTTTGGATTTCTTATAAAATTATAATCACTACAGTCCACTAAATAATTAACCTAACACTTTGAATTTTATAAAAATATAAGTTTTAGTTAAGGCAGAAACCTTTATATATATATTTTTTTTGTACATTCAAAACAATTTTCTGTGATATTCTTCAATATTAAATTGCATCAAAATCCTTTTTTAAACAGTTTAATGACAAGAGAAATTTATAAATTAATGGAATGAATAGTGTAATGTGATTTAAATTATTCTCTTTCCTGAAATATTTCAGGTCAGTTCTTTATTTCCGATTCAGTTCAATAATTTTATTTAAAAACGGTTTAAGACATGTAACAAAAAAAATCTTATATAAATTTAATAAAGTACAGTGGCGTAACTACCAATGGGCTAGGTGGTGCCGTGCCCCTTGAGCTCAGGGGATCTTCACGCCTTGACCACCAAGCAAGTCGAGCTTGCGATAATTTCTCCCATAATTGAGGTATAAATATAAAAGATTGTTACATAGCTGTAATCATGGCAACTCCGTTGAAAGTAATTTCAAACCCTTGTAAGGAATTCCCCTAAATTCTTTCCTTTTTTTGTGTATAGTGTTGCGAATTTTACTTATTAAAAAGTTTATATTATTTTTCAATTTTTTCATTTTTCTAATCTTTACTTGAAAGTAAACATCAAGTTCTATGAAATGTCTTACCATACATCTAAAAAAATCTACACAGGGAGCTATTTCTTCTTGGTCATTTTATTTTTTATAACAATATGATTCATAATAAGCTATTTTCCTGTTTCAATGTTTCGCAATCTGGTATCTGCAACAGACTGATGTAATTTTGACCCCCTCCTCTGTTTTTTCGTGTGTTTTTATTTTAAATAATTATAATAATTTTGTATTATATTTCTTGTTTGCGCATATTCTTTTTATCATTTCCTATCTATCACATGTCAAATCGAACCTGGGTAATCACTAAATTCACAAGGAAACTCATATGCATACATGTAAGTAGTTTGTAGCTTTGCTTTCCTATGTTCTCTCTTTTTTTTTGCACCAAGACCTTTGGATACCTAGCTACGCCACTGATAAAGTATATTGAGTATTAGTTTTGGGACCCACACAATTTTTTGGAAAAACAGTTTTAGTGTTGGAATTTCTAATATAAATTCAGTTACAAAAAAAAGGAACGAGTCTTACAGTAGTCGCATATGATGTGTAACATCTGACATGTTATCCTGGTAAATACGCAATAGTAACATAAATCCTGAAAAAAATTAATCGGGTATGATTGGAAATAATTTTCTATCGAATAATTTTATCTTTAATGAAAATTTTATTTAATTAACACAAAGAGTCATGTAATTTTTTATCAAAAATAAATATTCTTGTTCAATTTGGGGAAGACACACACACAATAGACTTATGATGACTAAAATATGACACATATACTTGAAATTTCAAAGTATTTAATAACCTTTGAAAAACAACGTCAATAACAGTACCACTGTTAGTTGTCGATATATTTCGGTTTGTGTTCATTTCGAGCTTGAGCTCATCATTCAAAAAAGCTAGGAGCGGACAATCGTAAAGTTACCTGACTGACAAGCAGATTTGGTAAAGCAGTAATTGGTTCGACCGTTTGTTTCTGAAAGATTTGTGTTCGTTGCAAAAACAAAACAAAAAAAATCCCTGCTGCATGGAGTTGAATTTTGTGCAATTCTTTTCGGCTGTACTCCTTCAGTTTTTAATTTTTTTTCCTCACGTTTCTTTTGTCGAAAATCTCGCATACATTCTGCTTTGGATTTACCCGTCTCGGCAAATCACAAAATCGTTTTAAAGTTATTGTATTCCAGATTTTAATTTCAATTAACTTTTTTCACCAATCATACTAAATATTTTTCTTATTTATCACACTAATGTTATATTTTTAATATCACAAACAGAAACCAGCAATATATTTTATAAAAAAACAATAAAAAAGAATTTAAATCAGCATTTAAAACCGTGGAGGATTATATACCATAATAACTAAAGACGCGAGATTCCCAAGTTCAAAAAAGGTCATGAAGAATACAAAGAAACTGTAAACTCAAGCGTCATTCTCGCTATCCGATCTTGGCTTAGAACAGGAATGGCCAACTCAAATGACCTTGCGGGCCATTTCGGAAAAACATTATAATCCTGCGGGCTGCCAAACAAAAATTATATTTCTTTATATTATATTTAGACCCATCACAAACATTTATTGGAATGAAAATTTAAAACGAAATGAATTATTATTGATTTCATTATTTTTCATCTATACGAGCATAGATAATTTATAATAATAATGCAAGGATCAAATATGTCTAATTCTAGCAATAGGCAGCGCGATGGAGTTACAGGAATCGAGTGTGGTGCTGCGCTGCAATACCGCACACTTCTAAGAATGTATTAAAATAAAAGAAAGGTAATAAAATAGAAACAGTTAGGAAGTATATTTGTTACAAAACACTACATTAAAAACAAAAATATTGTACAAAATAATCATATTTTGTAATGAATCTCGAGGGCCGCAAAATTATTCAAGGCCGCGGGTTGGCCACCCTTGGCTTAGAATTAGGAAGTCTGTCGCAAATAACATATATGGATCTAGAGCAGTGGTCTTCAAACTTTTTCAACTCAAGGAACCCTTTGAACTTGAAAGTGTTTTTGTGGAACCCCTAGAACTAGAAAGTGTTTTCGTAGAACCCCATTCCAATCAGAATTTCCCAGGATTTTGGGGGAAAATCTCTATAATTCCTCAGATGTCAAACATTCAAATTGTGGAGTGAGTGAGTGAGTGAATATTAACGTCACACTGTTCAGCTACACGAGAGCTTTTGGTAACGGACCTCGTAATTTTGAACCATGGTCAAGTGACGAGGATGACACCTGAGATAGCACCTCATCTCCTAACTACCACACTAAAGGAAGGACGTTTGAGCTCTCGATAGATTTAACGTGCATCGCGTCCCTACACGGTGGGTCTTTAGTGGTGCTGGGCTTGAACTTTAAAATTGTGGAACTATTTGCCTGTATTTGTACTTGCAGTGCATTCTTCATAGCGCATTAACTTAGAATTCATTTTGAAAAAAAAAAGCATTGATGAGTTATCTTGAATAATATATAAAACACATGTATAAATGAAAATGCAAAATGTAGATACTGCTTACCAGATAGAAATTTTTAAAAAAAATTCTGCAATGTTATTTCTAAGTTGAATTTCCAGTGAAGGAAATAAAAATGGAATAAAAACATCAGTAGCAATAGTAAATAAATTAATTGAAATTTATATGTTTTAAGAAGAAACTATTAATGTTACTAAAAATATTCTTAAAATTATGGAAAACTTTCTGCTTTATTTTAAATGAATGGTATTTCATCTTCGGAATATTTGAATCTTATTTAAAATGCGATGATCAATAAATCCATTTAGTATGTGGAAACTTTCACAATATTTGAAATGAACAGCGGAACAAGAATTTAGAAAAAAGAAATACACACTTTTCTTTCCAATTCCTGAAATTCTGTCCTATATTCTTTTTTCGTTTAGCCGAAAGAAATAATTCTTTTTTTGAAGCTGCGACGATGATCCATTTTATTTAATAACTGAAATAAACTGTGCAAAATAAGTTTTAAAACAGCTGATATTCAAATAACTTAAACTTGGAAAAAAACACATGAATTTCAATTTTGGAGATATGTAAGAAAAGAATGCGAAAACTGATTCACTTTATCCTGACGATTCAAATGCATTTAATAAATATTAATTGTTCATTTTAATCTATACAAATAAATAAAATTGAAGTGTCTGTTTGTAGTTTCAAATTAGCAGCTTTTTACTTAATGCACTAAAAGTATATACGGTACTCATAACAAAAAACCAATTTTTAAAATTTTTGTCTGTCTGTCTGTCTATCTGTCTGTCTGTCTGTCTGTTTGTTCCGGCTAATCTCGGAAACGGCTGGTGCGATTTTAAAAATTCTTTCACTAATGGAAAGCTACATTAACGGGGAGTAACATAGGCTATATTTTATTCCCGTATTCTTACGGGAACGGAAACTATACGGGTGAACGTGAAACTGAATGCCAAGATGAACGCCAAGCTGAGCTAATGAAGTCGTTGTTTTGGTTACTGGCGACCGATGCTCTTCATGAGACATAATAAATTTACGCGCACATGATAATACGCTGCCACGTGCCATAATTTTTTTTATGATAGTTATCTCACACTGTTCAGTTAAGTAGAGCATCGGCTGTTTCGGATGCACTTTTAAAAATAATAAATCAAGGCTTCATAAGCAAAAAGCAATGCAAGAAACAAAAAATTGATAAGTTTTACCGTTAGTTTTAATCCTTTTTTTTTTTATTTACATTTTTAGTCACATTTAAACAATAGTTATTATAATCCCAATCTATATCTATACAAATAAATAAAATTGAAGTGTCTGTTTGTAATTTCAAATTAGCAGCAATTGTTTGCGGGGGCGGGGTTTAAGGGGCGTTAGAAATTCCGATTTTTAAGTTATTAGACGTACAGTCTTGAAACTTAGTAAGTAGATTCCTCTCATAGGGTAGAGATACGCTACAAAATGGGTTTCGTGAAAATTGCCCTCAAGTGGCGTTGCGGGACTTAAGGGGCGTTATAGATAATTATTTCCATTTTTAAACTATTAGACGCACAGTTTTTATATTTGATAAGTAGATTTCTTTTATAGAGTAGAGATCAGCTATAAGAAGGTTTTGTGAAAACAGACCTCTAAATGGCGTTGCGGGGGATTTAGTGGCGTACTAGATAAATATTTTCGTTTTTAAACTACTTCACCTCCCTGCTTGAAAAATGGTAGGAATGTTTCTTTCATGGAGTAAATATCCGCTACAAAACAGGTTTGGGAAAAATTGACCCCAAGGGGTGTTAAGGGCAGATATAAATAATTATTTCTATTTTTAAACTATTAGACGCACAGTTTGAAATTTGGTAAGCAGATTCCTCTCATAGGATAGAGATTCACTACAAAATGTGTTTTGTGAAAATCGACCCCTAGGCCGCGTTGCGGGGGTTCAAGGGGCGTTATTGATTATTATTTTTTGCATTTTTAATTTATTGGACGCACAGTCTTCAAATTTTGCTAAGCAGATTCCTTTCATAGTGTGCAATTCCCCTACAAAATTGGTTTTGTGAAAACAGACCCAGAAGTGGCGTTGCGGGGGCTCAAGTGGCGTTAGAGATAATTATCCCCATTTTTAAACTATTAGACGTACAGTCTTGAAATTTGATAAGCAGATTCCTTTCGTAAAGTAGAGAACCGCTACAAAATGGGTTTCGCGAATATGAACTACTAAGTTTAATTTCGGGAGATTAAGAGACGTAATTGATAAATATTTCCATTTTAAACTATTTGATCATCCTGCTTGAAAATTGGTAGGCATGTTCCTTTCATGGAATAGAGTTCGTGTAACAAAGAGTAAAACGAAAATTGACCCCCAAGGAGGGTTGCGAGGGGTCAAGAGGAGTTACAGAAAAAAATTCATGTTTTTAATTGTTAGGGCCATATACTTGAAATTTGTTAAGCATGTTTCTTTTGTTGAATAGGGATCCACTAAGAATGTATTTTAAGCAAATCAAGTTCTGGGGCGGGGGGGGTGCAGGGGGTTACTGGGACGTATTGACAAAAAAAATTACTTTTTTCGAGCTACAAGGACTATAATAATGAAATTTGGTTTGCATTTTTCTTTTGTTGAGTTGAAATCCGGTAAGAGCGGTTATTTTGGAAAACGGCTATCAACGGGATTACGGGGATATTGATAGTAAAACTTTATTTTTTTTCTGTTAGATTTAGACTTGAAATTTTGCTTGCATGTTCAATTTACGGAGTAGAAATCCATCGAAAATTGGTTTTGCGGGAATCCACTTGGTTTTTGAGTTACGAAAGAGCAAACATCATTCTATGCTTCAATTTTAGAGATTTTTAGAAAACACAAATTAGATGAGTTCTGCCCCTTTTTTTTATCAACAGGCGACAGTTACAGGTATAAGTATATTTTTCAATACAATCGAATTCTTAATGCAGGACTTAGATATCAATAATTTATACATATATATAAGCAGTAAAAATTTATAAAACATCATGAAATTCCCAGCGAAGCGGGCGGGTAACAGCTAGTTATTAATAAAATATAACGTATTTAGTATATATAAATAATTTTAAGAAAGGTGGAATAAAAAACAGAGGATAGCTTTTTGTACAAAACGTATTTGTAGTTATTTTCAAGCACAGACTCAAACTTTCCTAAGAATGATGTAATTGTAAATAGTATCTTGAATGCCTATAGATTCTTAGAAAACAAGACCCATTTGGGGGGGGGGGGAACATCTCTTACACAATCCACTGAAGAGTCATATAAATTACCACCTTTCACCAAGGGAAAGCAGGGAAAATTTCATGTATCCTTCCGCAAGAAGGCGGAGTTACAAGTTTACTTTCCCCTCATTCCAAATATGCAATGCTGACTTATTTAATTACTCGCAAATAAATTAGTTTAAAAATTTTAAAGTATATGCGTTTGAAAGAGCATAAAAAATAAAGGGTTTCCGATTTTTTACTTTTTTTATCCGATAATTGAAAATATTTTTATGATCGTTTCAACCCACTAAATGTAAATTTTCAAGCTTTTAATAAATATTTAAAAATATTTAGAAATTTTTTTTAAAAAATCGAAATCAAGAGAAACATTAATTTTTCTTTTATCTTTAGGATGCATTTTGTTTCATACAGTTAAAAGCAATACCTTAGACGAAAATTGAATTACTCCATAGGAAACTCCATAGGATTAACATTACACTCGGGTTTTCGTGGTGGCGTGTCACCGGGAGCCTTTTCAAGATTTGGCTGCGAAATAAGCAATTATGTGCCGATCCCTGATTTAGGGGTGCCCAAGATTCTAGAGATAAAAAGCGGAGACAGAGAGTCTGACTGCGTTTTCCTCTGAAAAGGGGCTAATTTACTTTTGACATTTATTGCAGACATCTGGTCAAAGTGGTTCAATAGTATCCGCTTAGAGGTATGGTCTTCCGAGAAAGCAATTTGAAGATGTATATAAACGAAGCAAAGTTTTTATAAGAATGTAAATACTCACATTAAAAATAGATATATCATAAAATAATTTGAATCAAATATAAGCCGAAATTAACTATACAATTATAAAGAAATACGTAGGAATTTAGTAAGGAAATTTCTACGTAAAGTTCAAAAAGTATTTTTCTTGTTTTTTCACGCGTTCTCATAAAATTGAATAACAGAGATATTTTTATAAAGCTTTGCAATAAAATTCCATGTGTAAGAATATTGACAATTGTTAAGTACAGTTAGATCATTTTTACAAGTGGTAAAAGTACAGCAAAATTGCATTTCATAATACATTAATATATTTTTATAATCCTAAGAAAAACTTTTATTATTAATATGTAATTAATTATTTAACGTATGTTGTAATTTTGAAATACTAGCAAGTAGTAAATCATTTGAAAAATGTTTCGGATGGTACCAAGTAATGAGATACGCACAATATTATTTATAAGTTCTAAAAACATGTCTACTTTGCTAGAAGGGTTAGCTATCCAAAATACTAAATATTATGAAGTACAGACAATTGCACAGGAAAATCAAACATATACAATAATATAAAATTTTTCATGAAACTAGTTTAGCTGTTAATATTTTTGTTTTTTAATCTTTTTTTTTTTTTTTTTAAAATACGTATATTTCCGATTACGGTGAAAATTGTTTAACACGAAGCTGATTATTTTGGAAATGAAATATTTTTTCGTGTTAAAGGATATAGTAAAAAAACAAACATATTTCACCAAAATTAAGTTTATTAGAGTACATTTTATTTATATAGATCTAAATATTCATGTATCTAATAAAAATCAATAAAACAAAAACATTCATAAGAACTTAATTAAATTTATTGCAAAATTTTAAATTTTTTGAAAAACTAAACATTTATTGAGTTTTTGGAAAATAATCTGATGAAAAAAATTTACTAGTTAACAATGGCGTTACGTAGAATAATAGGGCCTCCATGCAAGATCAGATTTTGGGCCCCAAGCCATATCTTACAAAGAATTGCAAAACCGTAACACACCGGGCTCCCCCCCCCCCCCACACACACACACGTTGCGGGAGCGTACATTACGCCACTGATATCAAACATCGTTTTGCTTAGAAATCTAGCAAATCTTTCAATTTTGAATTTCTTTGGTAATCTTTCTTCACGAGATACAAATACTATAGGCCCAGACCTAGTTAGAGTCTGATAAATTAAGGCCTTTGTGCAGAGGTGGATTAAGCGGCAGGATGGCCGCCAGGGGCCCTAAACTTGAGCAATTCTTACCACAAGATTTGTACAATTTATACGCACAGAAGGCTTCACACACAGCACATTTATACATCTTTATATTTAGTACAGTAAGCAGGGATGTCTTTAGACTTCTTGGGGCCCTGGGCCCTTTCGCAAAAGTAGACCCTGAGCCTCTGCACAAATGTAGGCCCCAACTATGACGCATAAAAGTAAACAGTGCGTAGCATACGTTGTCAGATACTCGTACAAACCCCAAACAAATAAATGTGTATGACTTACAATTGCACAAATCGACTAGGCCTATATAAGCACGATGGTCATCACATGTAGCCAGTTGACATATTATCCGAAATTCCAAGTTTTAATTTCCAATTTTTTTAAAGTTAAGGTTTATCTTGAGCAATTGAGTTTTAATATAGCTATACATTTTATTACGAGATTTTAAGTTTAACGAACCTTTTCACTATTTTAGTTTATTACTCTTGATTTCATGGGCCTCAAACCTTTTACCGCCAGGGTCCTCCAAATAACTTAATCCGTCTCTGTCTTTGTATTGGAATCAGATCTCGAACGCCACTTATATAAATGTCGAAGTCTCAGTGTTATTTAAAAAAATTATTTCAGGATATTACTGGAATCTGTCATTAAATGTAATTTTCTAATATATAAAAGAAAGTTTTTTTAAAAAAATGAAAATGAAATGAATTTAAGGCATCAGATAATTCAGTATTATAAAAAGGTTTTTTTCGATTGGAAAACACCATAAATTGTATTAAAATGATTTCATCCTATATATAAATTTCACAAACTCCCCGGTTATTTCATTTCATACCTGTTTCAATAAAATTCATCAGGTTTAGAAAGTTTTATTGCAATTTTTATATTAATTTGCTTGCATTAGAATTTATATTTGGGTTATGGTCAGGCTAAAAAAAATGGGCTTTCCAAATGCGCTATGGTTTCGAATCTTGATTTCATTTACGACCCTTTGTTTTGAATATCGTAGTATGCTTCATATTAAACGAAATTGATCCTTGCAATCCTTAGACGGCGTAATATGGATGGGAGAAACGAGATACGTGTCACATATTTGTCACTAGCATTTCAGAAATCCTGCGTCGCCTATCCAAATTAAAACTTTCAGTTGTTTGTGATTCCAAACCATTTATTTATAGTACTAATATTACCTTTAATGAATATGTTATGTGTATTGAAATCAGTAATTCAAGGAAGAAAATCCCTTAAATAGTATAAATACTTTACTGTAATAAACTAAAATTTTCTGACTTACAAATTTATGCAGCATATAATACGAAAGTCATTTTCATTTACATTAATAGGAATAAATGTATGCATTCCATATGATATTGTCAACTACGTTGAAATATTTAGTGAAAACATGCACAGATTATCCAGAATATAAACCTTTTTGACGAATGTTAACATTTTGACTTGAAAATAATAAATTAACTTCAATTTTTTTAATTAATGGTCGTTACAGTAAACGTCATCCAATTGATGCGAGCTGCTAATTTATTTTTCACTACTTTTCACAAAACATCAAATTTAATCAGTTAATTCCATTTATTTAATACTTAAATCCGTCAAAATATATTTTATATATTTTTTTTTAAAAATGTTAGTAGAGTACTCAGTGGCTTAAAGTATACCTCCGCATCGCAGGAGGCCCAGGATTCAAGGGGCCCCATATAGACTGGCTGAGGTCGAATACGTAATTCTTTGTAAGATCCGGCTTGGGGCTTAAAACCAGACTTTATAGAGGGTCCCTAATATTTTCCATGAGACAATTGGTGGTAACTTAAAAAACTTTATAGATGACCGCCCTTCCTTTGTAAGCCCATTACAACCAAATTATAAAATCTGAGAAGTCCTAAGTTTTCGTATGTATTCTAAGGGAAAAAATTATAGTGCTCATCTTAAAAAAATCGCATCTATATTTATATACGAAATGTTCACTTAAACTTTTTGCTAGATATAATTTAACAGAAATGTGTTTATAAATTTTGTATAACATATTTTTTACGGTTCAGTTTTATTAATTAAAATGTTTGAATTTTACTATTGCAAAGTATTTTATGCGTGCTTCAGCATTGATTTTTAAGAACTTTTATGTAAGATTTTGCATCTTTAATTTCTAAATAAAACATAAAATTTGTACTTTTAAAATCTTTTAATTACATGTTTCGAAAATAAGATATAAATATTTGTCATGCATAACACTGTTTGGAGCTTCTTGATTTTACAAATTTCTGTGTGCATGTGAATATTTGGTACATATGATGTTGATTGTATTGCGATTCACGATTACTTGTAACAAAATGAAGGGGAAATTTTTGAAGCTAATTTTTGAAAATGCATATGAAGCTTTATTTTTCACTTTTTTTTCTGTTAAGTACAAACTTTAAAGCATCAAAGAAAATTTTGTTATGGAATTATTCAATTTTTTTCAATAGCAAAAAGTATGAACAAAAAAGAATAAAAACTGATTGGCTTTCTTCCTTTTTCACTAGATAACTTTTGAAGGATGTACATTATAGTTCTACATTCTTTTATAAAATTGAAAACGGAAGAATGCTTGTGTATTCTGAAAAAAAACCTAAAATTTTAAATTTATCTGCTATTTAAGTATTTCTTAAAATTAAAAACAAATTTAAACAATTCAGAGAGAAAATCCTTCCTTTCCTTGTTATTGTTACTAATGCCACCTGTCTGACGTAGTCAGATCGAGGCCCACGATATTCATCATGGCATCGGGCTAGACTGTACGCCTGTCGTTAGCCGTAGCTTTGAGTACCATGCAGGTGACAGTACGATTTGGCTCGGTTCCACCCCAATTTTGAGAGAGAACACCTTGGAGTG
>BMAO01008755.1:0-139834 GCA_019973975.1 Trichonephila clavata | reverse complement strand
CAGAATTTCCTTTTAGTCTGGGTTTTACTCTTCAAATTTATCCTTGAAACCACTGATGAAAAATGGATTCCAGCCATTATTCAAGAAAATGTCAGCATTATACATAAGGTATTATTAATGTTTGTGTTTAGTTAAATAATTATTTACATATTATTTTAAGGAAGTGGGAATTAAAACTTTTTATGGTCAAGTGAAGTATTAAATCTTAAACATTTATTTGGAATTTTAGAGGGAGCTTATTGATCATTTTAATTTTATTAATTACAAGAAATATATAATTTACTTTCTGATCAACATTAGAATTTTTTTAAGTATCTTAAAATTCAAAATTACAAGTATATAGTAAAGGGAAATAAAAGAAAATTTTATTTAATAAAGTTTTAGGAATTTTTAATTGTGGTAAGGGAAGTACTGAATTCAATGAGTAATTCGTGATGCATTTCTAATTCATGTTTATAATATTGCAAGCATAATTAGTTTCAGGTTTATGTTGCTATGCATTTCAATCTAATATTAAAAACATTTTTTTTTTGTACTGTCATAAGTATTAATTCTTTTAGAGCTGATGCATTACTGACTAGTAAGTATTTTAAAATTGAAAGTATTTTTTACTTAGTAAATTATATTTAGTATTTTGGTAAAAATAGAACTAAAAAATTTTTAATTAAATATTAATAGTTTTTATGCTTTACCCATTATATTGTTACTGAAATATGACTTAAACCATTGTTTATGTAAATACATTTTTAGAAATGAGTGATATAGGTTTACTAGGCGTATCAATCATGTGTAAACATCAAAACATCAATATAAGATAGTAGAAATATTTTAAATATTAAATCTTTTGCATGGAATTGGCTTTAACTTCAATTTCTTGTGAAGAAAAGTTTAAGAATTTGAACAGAAATAAGATTTTTAAAAAATTTTAATATATTGCATTTATTTAGTTATCTAGAATTTGTAAAAGTTCTTTCATTGTGTGATTAGAAAGGATTTTTTTTTATTTTAATCTCAGCAATTTTTTTTCTTCAAACAATAATGTATATTAACAGCATGTAATTAAAAAAAGCATTCAGTAAATTTTTAAAAAGCTTTTTTAAGTAACAAAGTATTGATCTGTGTAACACACACACACTTCATTGCATCAAAATATGGTATGTATAAATCTTCATATATCATTAATGGTTCAGAAAAACAAAATGATTTAGGTAATGTATAATTTATCAAAAAAAACAAAAAAATGAAATTAATTTTGCATTTTTACATCTAAATATAGGAAATATAAATCTTATTTTGTTTGCATTGTGATTATATGTGACTACCTTGTAGATTATTGAAAAGAGATAATTTTTATGTAATGCATCCTATAATGTAAAATTCCAACACCATGCCATTTCCCAATTTCAAGAGTTATTAGAATTTTCTTCTCTTTTCTAAAAATAAATCCCATCTATACTATTTGTGCATACTTTAAATTCATAATTATTTATTTATTCTTATTCTGATGCAATTATCAAATATTTCTTTAACTGAGATGGCTTGATTTTCATTGGTGAAATTCCTTTAGTAATTTGCATATTATTTAAAAGAATCTTTAAGGATAGATCTGATATTTATTTTAAATCTCCTTTATAATTATATTTTTTCTAGTGGCTTTTGGAAGAGAGATGTACTATCAAGATTTTATAATTAGAATTATTGTAGTTTCAAATAAATTTGCCTTTGTTTTGATTAAAAGCATTGTGTAATAAGTTTTCTAGTTGAAGTGACAGAATCATTTATTGCATTCATGTCCCATTTCTTTTCTGTTAAAATCTGTGTACCTAGCAATTGTTTTTATTAGTGTTAATTTTTGACAAAGCAAATGCAATGTGTGAAAGATAAATCTAGGTCATTTTAAGTTGATAGAACAAGAAAACTTTTTACTGCTAGAATATAAATATTTCTTTACACATTTTTATGTTATGAGTGCTTTAAATTGTTTTATTTAAGTTTCATTGTATTTATGTTTTGTGAATTTATTTTAGCCATGCAAAAAAAATTCATAACGATGATTTGAACTGTTTGTGAAAAACCAAACTTTTTATATCTCAATTTGTTGATTGGAATATTTTGCATTTCAACATATAATAATTATTTTGTATCAATGTAAATTTAATAATTTATGTATTTAAAATATTTACAAATTGAAAGAATGTATATTGTTTTAAAAATGTTGAAATATTAATTGAACTTAATTTTATTTTTAGTTGGTTGTTTTGGATAGTTTATCAGTATATTGGAATAGTAGAACAGATTTACTCCACAAGCTTGATGCTAGTGATAGGGAAGTAAGTTTACTTTTGAGTTTTTAAAAAATATATTAAATTAAAATATATTTTCATAAACATTGTGTTAAATTTTCATTACATTGTGTCATGATGTTATTTTTTACTGATCATAAAGTGAATGCTCAACTTTTAATTTTTTTGATGTTTCTTTTTTCTGATAGTAAAGTGAAAAAAAAATGCTATCTTATTGTACTGCAAATGCTTTGAATGCTAAAAGAAAAATGATCTTAATGTTTAAATATTCATTACATCATGTTTTGGTGTCATTTCTTTACTGATAGCAAAGTGGAAAAATAATACTCTCTTTTTGTACTGCATTGTTGACTGAATGGCATAGTTGGTTAGGTGCTGGTTTTGTACCCGCAAGTCAGATTTTCATAATGCAAAAATTCGACAGCATTTATATTGTACATATTGTACAGCATTATTGTCTTGCTGCATGTTAAAGATCTCTGGAGTGCCTGTTTGGCTTAGGTTCTTGCAAAATTAAACTCCTTGAACAATTTTGCTCTGTCAGAGTTCAGGTGCCTCCCTCTGGGTGTCAAAATTTCATTGTGGCAATTGGTACTCACCTATATGATGTCACATTAAAAAGTGATACCAGCTTCCTGGGAATATACCATGTCTGCAGTGGTAATTACCAATCTGCAGCCCCATTTGAGAGGAAAAAAAATTATACTACCATAAGAGTATTTAAACAATATAAAATTGTTTAAATTGGTATCTGTTTATTAGATTTCAAAATGAAGTAGGCAAAATTGTTTTTTTTCCAGGTGGCCATGGAGAAAATGATAGCAACATCAACTTTTATTCCTGATGATGTGAAATACAGTAAGTATTAGAAAATAAAGTATGAATTTTTTATAATCTTATAAGTAATATTTCATAAGGTTCTAATGTCTTTTTTTAAAAATTTTTATCATATTTATAAGCACACTCTATAGAGGGAAAACAATCCTTGAAATTTTATTTGCAAATTTCTGCATCTTCACTTTAAAATTAAACACTTTTCGGGTCAGGAATTATAAACTTCAGTTATTATTTTTTCATCTGAACTGGCATTTTATTCAACAAGTAAGAATTATGGACTGTTTAATGTTTATGGACACATCAATGTTTATTATAGAATAACATAATCTCTTCAGCTTAATTTTCCCATCACTGAAAACAGTATTTGTTATTCTGCAGCAATGAGGGTTATAGGATTATGTTCACTTTGTGTCATTTAATATGTCTATCTTTAAACCCTAACTTTAGCATAGTCATCTAAAAAATTACCATTAGATTGGTGGCATATGGTGCTCATTCATGTGTTGTAGTTAAATGTTGCTGTAGCTGACCATTACATGCATGGTTAAAGAAGTTCCTTAGCTGATTTTGTTTTGCAGAGAGGCCTTAAGACATTATTACTCAATATTTGATATCATTAAGATGATATATTTTCTGATACCTTTCAACTCTGTGTAGTACTGAGTACAACTTTGACAATTCAAGGATATGTGAAATGACATTCTTTGACTTTTTTTTTTATAAACATCATTCAGATGTTATTTTATGAGATGTTGGCAGGCATTATGTAGCTTGCAAATTTCTTTCATTGTCTCCATGCTTTTCAAAAAGTTACCAAATCTTTCATTAATTAAAAATATTTGGAACATCCGTAAGATTTGAGCATTGCAAAATATCAAAAACAAGAAAATTATTTGAGGAATGCCTGACAAAATGTATCATAGGTGACATCAAGACTATATCATTCCTTACTTAACTACTTACTACTAAAATTACTGCAAAGAAAGTTTTCACCAAGTACTGATTGTAATATTAAATGTGCGACTTCTAGCGCTTGACATATTTATGGTTTTGAAATTGTTATTTTATTATGTATACAATTGATTGCAATAAAAACTTATGCTTTCATTTTGGTAATTAATTATTTTTGTTTTAAATGAAAGTATATTTACTTTAAAAGACAATGGATTAATCAGTCTCTCTTAATAGTTGTTGATTACTAAAATATAAGGGAATTGGAATGCTTCAGTTCAAAAGCTACTCATAAATATGCATGTATTTAATATCTAACATTGTACCAATGCAATCATGATCATGTATTATGAATACCATGGAATTAAAAGTATAAGAGGTCTCCATGCTTATAAAATTCTGACTGATTTTTCATAAATATTATTTCTGAATGTTTTTAGAAGGAAGTGAATTTTAAAAATATGAGTTGTTATTTTGTATTATTGGCTATATTAATTTAGTGGCGTATTTATTCTTTCCTGGGAAAGGAACTCTCATATATTCATTTGAATTCAAGTTTGTAGATAGTTTTTTGTTGTAAATTTCAAATGATAAAAAAGTTTTTTAGAAAAATTTCCATACTTTTACTGTTGAAATATTTAATTTTCAATGTCAACACAAAATTAAATGATTATCTTTATCTGTTTACTAAAACGCAACTTCTATTGCTGCAATATTTTCGACTTCTTTAGTTATTAAGGTTTATATTTACTTGATCCAAAATTTTGAAAATGTTTTATGAATCGAGGAATTGCATAGTAATTTAAAGCTAAAATTTTTCATGTTATTTTTGAAGTTTTTTAAAATAAATTTTTTTTTATCATAAAATGCATAATTCAATGTGTAATTATATTTTGTACTGTTATTTTCTGTTTTTATATATAACATTCTTCAAATACTGTAGAATTTTTAAAATTTTTTTCATTATGATGATTTTATGATTATTTTTAATAGTGCTGGGACCTATTAATTCTAAAGCTCAGTTAAGGTTGAATTCTAAGCCTGAAAGTGATGGAACAGGATTTAAAACTCCAAAAGTTTGGTTGAATGTTGTAATGGAAGAAATTGCAGTTGGGCTTTCAAGATTACAGGTATAATTCATGTTGAAAAAAAAATTTTTTTAAAGGTTTAAAAATTTTTATTTTTTACATTTCAAAAATATTTTTGCCTGTAGAAATATTTAGGGGAAAACCATTGCCCATATAGTTCTTTTATTGGTATTTCATTTGGTAATAAAATTAGCACTAACATATTTATTTGTTACAATTTATTACCACTGAATTATATTAAAATTATATGCAGATAAATGAATGAGATTTTTTTTTGTTGTAATTTTGTTTTTAGTATCAAGATTTAATCAAGTTGTTGGAATCTTTGGATCGAATGACTATAGCCTCATTATATAGAAAATACAGGCCAGATGTACAAAAGAGTGGTCATGTCAAAGAATGGTAGGTGTTGCTGCATTATGAAAATTATTGATTTAGAAAATTCACAATAATGATGAAGTTTTTTGAAAATTTTTTAACTGTAAAGTTTTTGTTATTTCTCAAATAAAAGTAAGCATTTGCTTGAAATAATCTGAAATATGCTTATTAATATATTTTACAAATGAATTACTTTATATAATCATTTAAAATCACTAATCATGTGTATGTTTCAGTTTTTTGGTTTAGATTTCTGTTTTTTTTCAAACTTTAAATAATTTTAAATTCTCTAAAAATTTTGATAAATGATAAAATATTGATCAAAAGTTATTTCAATGCTTCTGTGATTGAAATATTTAAAATATTGTATAAAATTGTATGAAATTTCAGTTCCTTAACAAATATTGTGCATTTAGTCATTGAACTTTCATATTTATTAGAATTAAAAAAAATTGTGCCCTGTAGAATTTTTTTAGATTAATATTGTTAATTTTCTGTGTTTAATTTTTTAGTTCATTTGTTGGCTTTTTAAAATTTGTACATAAATTAATTGGTATTTGAAGAATATTTGTAAAAATTGTTTTTTACAATAGAAATTTAAAAAAAAAATTACGTTTATAAAGTATAGAAATAAAAAAAAAGTCTGTTGCAAATTTGGATGTCCAAATCAAAAATTAAATTATTTAATCAGATGCCCCTCTCCTTTTTTAAAAATTTTATTTTTATTTAGTTGAAAACCAAGATTTCATAATTTCTTTTTGTTTTTAAATGTCAATGTTTGGAAAAAAAAGGAAGTTGATTCAAATACATTATCTTTTCATATGCTACTTTTATTTAATTTGTCAAATGTATTATATATAATTTTAGTTTCTTAATGTATTTTCTTATTTATTGTAACAATAACTAAAAACTGTCCAGGTTTTATTGTTTATTTTTTCTATTTTAGGTGGAAATTTGCAATGACTGCTGTTCTTGAGGAGGATGTGCGCCGAAAGCAAAAAAATTGGTCTTGGGATCATATGAAACACCACCTAGACTCCTGTAAAAAATATAAAGAGCTATATGTTTTGAAATTACAAGGGAAGAAATTTACAGCCGAAATGACAAATCAAATAAATGTTAGTTAATATGTGATGCTCAAAAGTCATACAAAGATTAAAAATAAAATACTATTCTTTAATATATTAAATGAAGAAATGATCCTAATTTTTAAATGAAATTTTGTGCGTATAATAGGGTGGATCAAAATTTTTTTCAGAATTTCAAAACCTACTTTTGTAGGAAACATGTTTTCTAGTACATAGATGAGTAGAAAAATAAAGTAAAAAATAATTTTTATTCTAAGTCCTGCCACAAGGAAATAAATTTTAGATATGAGCTTTGTTATGGTAAAAAGTCAAAGTAATTTTTATTGAGGAAAAACTGTTTTAGTACTTTCAACATTTACTGCGATGAGAGGACACTTGCTAAATAGTGACAAGAAAAAAAAATACCAGGTATGTTTAACAGCTTCTTTAGTTTAAAATTTAAGGAAACCTAATGCTGAAGTTAAGTACACAATAAAGCGAAAGATGGAAAAAAAACTGGTTCAGACTGATTTGACGATGCTGGTGAAGAGAATGCTCGTTAGGGAATTTTGCTTTGTACGTTGTACTTATTTATCAATAATAATCATTTTTGGCTCTTTATATTGTTGAGAAATTTTGTTTTGAGTCTAAAATCATGCGACTAAAATTAAGTCTTTTTCAATTTTTTCAAAAACTCAACTTCCTTGTGGCAAAATAAAAATTTTGAAATTATTTTTTAAAATTATTTTTCTCCTAATCTGGATAGCAAAGAACATCTTTTTTGCATAGCTATTAACAATATTTTTTATCTATATAACTGCAATCCACCCCCAAAAATGTATGTATACCACAAATACATACATATAAATTCTTTGAAAAATATTTTGTAAATTCTATTTTTTAATTTTTAGGTATCTCTGCAAGTGTGAATATTTTAAAGTATATGTCTTATTTCTATCATTGTAATTGATACATATTTTTGTGCTTCTCATTGACTTTATACATGCAAACTTTCTTTGACTTACCATGGCATCTTTGTAATAAATTTGAGGGTTTGTAATTTTTTTATATCAAATCATTCTTCTGTGTTATAGGAATATGAAAGAGATTTGGATCTGTTCAATATCACGATTGTAAGAAAACAAGCTGAGCTAGAAGTAAGTATATGATTTGTGCATTAATTTTTTTAATTTTATTGTAATAGAAATAAATAATATATATATATATATATATATTTAAAAAAACAATGTTTTAAAGTTTAATTTAGAATATATATATGTAATATGCAGATTAAATTTGTATTGTGCATTTATTTTTGTTAGAATAATATTAAAAGTAGTAAAACCACTGTGCCTTTTTTGCAGATGAATCTCTTTCCTTCACAAAATCCTCTTTATATGTTTTGTATGTACCATAAAGAAATTTTTAGAATTAAATTTGATATAATGAACAAAAAAATTTAATATTTTACTATTGTATTTTTTGAGCTTTTTATATTATTTGCTTAAAAAGTTGAATCTCAATATCTTTATGTTTTAATTTTTTTCAGCAATTTTTATAAATTTGTATTTAAACATTTGTTTTTGTTGAAAATTAGCATATTGGTGGATTCTAATATAAATTTCATTTGATTGCTGAGTATATTTGGTCTGAGGTTTTTTTTTATTTTGTTTCTCTATTGATATTCCATTAACACATAGCAGTCTCTAAATGTCTGGTTAAAAGAACTACCAACTACAATTTTTATATTTATTGAGCAATTATTGAAGTTCTGACTCCATATGAATTTTCTGTGTGTCATGAAATAAAAATAAAATACCTTTTACTTTGATAATTTATTTCATTAAAATGCACATAAAAATTTAATTTAAAAATATTTAGAAAACATGTTATATGGTTTATTTATAGTACTTATGAAAACAACTTAGCAGTAAATAAATGACCATTAAAAAAAGTGTGTTAAATTACAGAGTAGTGAGTTATTCGAGAAAATAAATTTATAGTCAGGTCATATACATTTCTGTAATATGTTAGTTTATTGTATGTTTCAAAAAATAAAATTAAAAAAAATAATTTTTAGAACACTTTAAAACGCAAGGATTATTCAGAAAATAAAGACCATTCAGTTATGCAAAATAAACACAACATTTATATGAAAAAAACAATTCTGTTACATACTAGAAGCTTTCTTCACTTGTCTGGATGGTCACTTCTTACATTTTAACATGTATTTGTTCCAGAGCCTCAAAATTCTCATGTTACATTCTTCTGCCAGTACATCAAGCCATGTGGTCACTGTTTTTTTTCCAACTTCTCATCACTTCTAAAAAATTAACCACCTAGAAAATGTTTATCATCTTTTCCAAAAAAAATATTTTCCCCCTCAGCTTAGGGGAAAAGATGTTAATTGCTAAGAGCAAAGTCCAGAGTATTGCTTTTTTGTTTGAATGCAGTGAACACAAGGTTTAACAAACTGGTGGCAAAACAGTTAAAGAATATATACAAAAAATGTTTAAAATGAAGATGGTGATTATGTATAGAAGTGAAGGAAGCTCGAGGTATGCAACAGAATTTTTTCCAGTAAATACTGTTTTTTATTTTGTATAACTAAATGGTCCTTATTTTGTAGGTAACCCTTGTATTAAAAAAATTGTTTTATCAACCAACCTGCTACAGATAGTACTTTTAGTTTCTGAGTTCCAGTTCAACTGTAGGCAAAAAGCAAAGTTATATTCTCAATATATTTGTATCTGGTCTTTGCATTTTTAACCACTTTTTCTGAGAAAGTGTTTCATCTGACAATACTTTGTAGGATAATGTTGTTTCATTTACTTTGAACATCTCTGTAAGCAAGCCTTCTAATACAAGAAATTTTGTAATTTTAATAACAGATATCTTCACTTTATTGCTGTCTACAGATCTTGATGCACCAGTAATAGTAATCTGTTTGACATCATATAATCATTTCCATCTATGTAATCACTTCTTGGAGCATTAAATTCTTTTTAGAACACTCAAAGCATCAGTTAACTTCATTGCTTGAGTGTTTAGCATTGGTCCAGACAATGGCATATCATTTCTTTATCAACCTAAAAAAATCAGACATTTGTCAAGATAAGTGTTTTCCTTGTTCTAACCCTTTTTTGGCTAATTCTTTTATTACTATCAATGTTACCAATAAATTGACAAAGCTTTTCCTCAGTTTTTAAACATCCATCTAGTGTAGATTCAGGAGATTCCATTCTCTGGCAATTTCTGCCTTGCATAGCTGTTTTTCCCCTTGTTTGAATTTGTTTAGTGGTAGTGAATTTTTCCTTGATTGTATGAGCTTTCTGTTTTTACACTCTTCTGACAATATATATTTCTATATTTTTAATTATTTCATAAAATATTTATTACTGAGAAAAATCTTTAATTTCTTTTAAGCTTTAGAGCAATACAAAGTGGTTGAACATCAGCTAATCTTTATAATCTCTTCTGAATAATCTCTTACAATAAATAAATAATTCAAACAGGAATATTTCACTTTCCATGGAATAGTATTTTACATTTATAAAGTAGAGATAAAAAAGTATTAATGTCTGGTTTTAACAAAAAGTCATGATGTCATCTGAATAGTAGGTTAAATTCATAAAGTGAAAAATAAGAATTGTGACATCACAATGGCTTGATATTATAAGCAATTTTCTTTACAAGGACTTGATATTACTAGAATCAAATATTAAGCAGATTCTTGTATGACTGAACCACATGTTTAATTGTAATGAAATTGAAGGAACATTTTGATATTTATATTACGACTAACTCCCCAAAATATCCTTGTAGAAAAATAAAGTACTAATGAGAATTTAAAATACTGTTGAAAAGTTAAATATATGTAGAGATTATTTTACACCTACATGACTGGAAAATTGATTCTTATAATACTAAATATATCAGTGTACATGAAAAGGCACAAATGAAGTATCATAACAGTCTAAAGTATATTTAAAATGTCTTCATTAAGTAAGAAATCTGGTAAAATAGTTAAAATTCTATTTAGTGATTTTAGTAGATATGTTATTAAAGATTTAATAAATCACATAGAGCTAATATTGGGGAATGGGACACCATGGTATCCAGTAATAGTGTTATTTACATAGGTCCATACAGAAGATAATACAGAAATCTTTATTCATATTACATTAATTCCTTATTTACATTAGTAATTAGTTAAAAAAAGTACATAATTGAGAGAGCAGCATAAATGAAATCATGAATGAAAGAATGATTCTTTTGACAATGCTATTATTTTATTGACTACATTTTTTACTATTCTACAAATGTTAACTGCACAACTGCAGATAAATTTACTTAATTACAAAATTAATTAGGTTGAAAAATTTCTAACTATGTTTTCAAGTAATACATTGTGGTGACATGTAGATTCTTGAGATTAAAGAGCCTTAAAATGAATTGTAGATAGAATTATTTATGTATATAAAAAGACAATAATAATTATATTAATTTTAATAATATTTATAATAAAATAATAAATATATTTATCTATGAATGTTCAATTAATGTTTTGATTCATTTTAAGTTCTATGTTTGAATGATTAATTCATATTTTGGTATAAGGTAGGTAGTAAAAAGTGTTATATTTCATTAAACTTTAGTTTCATTTCATTGAATAAATTCCTTTTCATAGACTTGCTGTTAGGATCTCTATGAAAATCATTCTCTACATTTTTATTGGTGAAATGAACTCTTGGAGTTTGAATAAAATGAATTATAATTTGCAAGCTGTGCTTTTAATATTCATATTTATTGATTGATAAAAGAGCTTGAGCGATTACTTTATTTGTTTGTACAACATGTTTTTTTAAGAGAGTAAAAATTTTTTATTCAAGAAAAAAAATGTCATTTTTTTAAAAAATTTGTGTTACTAGAAACTAAGGTAATTTTTTTTCATAAGTATTTTATTATCATGTGTGTTATTTTAACTTATAAATTGCTTGATATGAAAGAAAAAAACATTTATTTTTTCAAAAATATCCCTCAAAATTATTTTTATTTAAGAATCGTTTCCTGCTGGCATTTCTAAGAAGAAAAATAATTTAAAAGGATCAAAATAATACATATACATGAAATATGTGTTTTGCGATTTGAGATAGTTATCTTTGGCAATGAAATAATAAATTATTCTATGAATAAGAATTTTAACAATGTTTAGTGTAATTATATAAAACTTTGATTTAATCAAAACATAAAATTGAAAATTTAAGTGTTTTTTTTTTAACATCAGTAGTTTAATTCAGTTGAATGTTCCTCTGTAATAAATTATTCCCATTTTTGTGCTATATTCTATTTATATAATTTGTCATGCAAAACTTTTATTTTTTGCACCTTGAGGCACAAACAAAGCATCATAAGGTGAGTTTGCAGCCCTCTGCTTCTAAGCTTCTGCAATGCTTATGCTTTTAAAAAATGATTTTTGAAAATTGCATTACATTTTTAATGTTGCATTGTACTATGTTTTAAAGAGATATTTTTAAGCTATCATATTTTATATTTTTCAAGTAAAAAAATGTTTTATATGTAAAGTTTGCTTGGATGTTACATATATCTAAAAATGTTAGATTTCTAAAAAGATGTTATTTGCTTTTATTTAACTTTTTATTTATTTGAACTAAATAAATTTTAAGAAATAATTAGTTGTATTTTTTATTTTATTTTAGTGTTAATTTCAAGTGATTTTTTCTTTTGTGTTATGATGTATTTTATTTGCTATGAAATAGTCTTGTTTCTTGTGTACTTCATAGTATTATAAAATAAATTATGTGACTTTTGTTTGTAAATTTATTTTAAGTGTGGCATACTCTCTTCTGTGTAATGAATCACACTCTATGAAAAACGTAAAACATTCTTTAGGAATTTTATTTGGAAATCAATTTCTATTTTATTGTATTTATCTACATTATTTAAAACCACATTTTCTTTTTCTGTTCATAATTTCCTCAAGTTTATTTTTTTATTTTGCTCCTTCCTATATTAAAAATATGTTAAGACTTCATATACTTTATATACTATTATTGTTTGTTTAAACAATTTTTTCTAATTCAATTTAATGTTAATATTCTGTATATATATATTTTAAATATAAAACTGAAACATATTGTACTGACACATTTAATTTCTGAAATGTAGAAGTTTTCAGAAAATAATTACATTTCCTAAGAGTTGATTATTACTTGAATATTTTTTTGTGGATTTTAATAATTTTTCTTCAAAAATTTTATCCATCCTTGCTTGTATTTTAAATAATTTAATGTGAAGTTAGTATTTATTACCATCTAATTAATTTGAAATAGAATGCGAATTAATAAGTTTTAATTTAATTTTCTGGTGTGATAACAAGTACCTAAATTTTTATTATTGTTTTATTTCTTTAAAAAAGTATATGAACAATCTTTGCCATTTTTGTTTTGAAAAAAAAAAATAGTAATTTTTTTATTTAAAAAAAAAATAGTAATTTTTTTATTGCTTTATAAAGTTAATCAATTACAAAATTATATTTTGAATGAAAATTTTCTTTTTTTTGTGCATTTTATCAAAGAAAAAGAAAAAATTAAAGGTGAGTTTGTTTTGTGGTTATATGTTATGGCATGCTGTAGCGTGTTTCAGATGAATAATATAATGGTTCTAGAATTTTATATTCCTGTTTATTTAAAATTTTGCATGAATTTTTTATGTTAGATTATGGTGTACACAAATCTAGCATAGAATTTTTTAAAGAAAAATTAGGTCTTACACTATTTGTTAAATAATTCATTTTTAGGTTTTGAGATCTGCTAAGAAAGAAGTGAAACAGTCTTGGGGTGGTTGGTTTGGAAGTTTCTTCTCAAAAGAGCAGAGTTCAGAAAATGCTGATGAGAGCACTGGGAAAAAAATTGGTTAGTTACAGTTAGATTTAATTTTTTTTCTTTTCTGGATATTTCTAAAGTTACCTTTAAATGTGATTTGTCATAACTTTTTTGTGTGTATATTTTTTAAACAGTAGTAATTATACACACATTGGCCAATGAATAAGTAACCCCAAGATCAATATTTTATTAGTCCACTTTTTGCTTGGATAACTGCTCTGATTCATTTGGGCATCGAATCTACATACTTATGGAGTACATTTATGTCCAGAGAATACCATGCATTGGCTATGCAGCTTTTTAGATCTTGTAAATTAGATTGAGGAGATATCATACACATCTTCTTTGGGGTTAAGAACTGGGCTATGGAATGGCCAAGGAAGGTGTTGGGAAGTCAGACTGATGTTCAGCGAACCTATTTTGAATACTTCTGGCATGATTTATAGCATTATAGTCCATGAAGTATCTGTCACCATCAGGGTAAAAATACAATGCAGGGTGCACTTGATCTGCCAGTATATCTAGGTATCTCATAGCCATTTGCTTACCATCTTGGAACACCAGGGCACCACTACCATGCCAGGAGAACATGCCCCACATCATGATACTCCCACTAGGCCCTTGCACACTGTGAGTAAGGCGAGATGAATTAATGGCTTCATGGGGTTCTCGCCAAATTTGATGTCTTCCATCGATTCATTTGACCACATAACCCCTTTTCAATCCTCAGAAGTCCAGTGCCTTTTTTTTTACACTATTCCAGACAAATTTTTGCATTTTGAGCAGAAATGAGTGGTTTTCTCACAGGCACTCAACCATACATTCTTATCCTCTGCACATGGTTCGAGCTGAAATCTGTTGGGAAGAACCTTGGTTGATGATTTGTGTCAGTTGAAGCACAGTAGAGTCCCTGTTCTGCTAGTCAGTTCATTGGAGATGGTGCCAATTACTCTCTTGGAAAACTATACTCGAACTGCAGCTATGTCTTCTAGAGAAGAACTGTGGGTTCTGATTCCAACTTTTGAAAATCTGTAATTTGGCTGCTTTTAAGAACCAGTGAGATTTGTTGTCTTCAAAATCGAGGCTTCTGCTAAATGGGCACCAACAATAAGCCCTTTTCAAATGGTGAAAGATCTGTCATTTTCCCCATTTTACTTTATTCATTGTGAATAACATATTACCCTCTATTTATACTAGCATTCTAATTATATGTAACCCACATCATAAAAAAAAAATTGTATACTTCATCCCCAGCATGCATCCAAAGGCAAATCTCAAAATCTTCTATCTCATTGGCTTGTGTGTATAATGTAATTACTTTACTCTTATTTGAAAACATTTAATAAAATTAATTTTGAACAATATTGTTTTAAAATATTTGTTTGATAGCAGCAATAAATTTATTAATAGAGATTAAAAAGTAAGACTTGTGTATTATTTTTTTATACATTAGAATTTGAATTACTGTAAAATTTGTTATATAATGTGCACTTTTAACACAAAAAATAAGATTAAAATTTATGGGTGTGTGCTATATGCTGGGGTATAACCAATTATAGCTTTAAAAGTAAAAGAGATGAGCATAAAAAAATTAGACTTCCAAATCAAAATACTGTTTATTTAAAGCAAAGTACATACCTTTTGAATGTAAAGAGTTGTTTTAGAAGTATACAATTATTTCAAAAGCCTGAGATAATATCTTGAATAAATGACTTAAAAACATAAGAGCATTGCACATGTGTATTTCAGGTTGCTTTGTAAAAAAGAGGGTGCACATTATATGCCAGATTTTACAGTATATTAAAATATATATATCTTACATTAGAATTTGAATTCATTTTTACAACATTATAATCTTTGAATTTAAAAATCTATATTTACATGTAAAGAGAAGAATAAAAATTGAAATACCATTTATTTTTAACAATTGAATAGAAATGGAATTTTTCAAAGTTATGTTAAGTTTTTTTGTGTGTTCTTTTTAGCAAAGCAAATTGAAGAAGCCATGACACCTGAAGAAAAGCAAAAATTATATGATGCAATTGGATATCATGAGCAACCAGTAGTAACAGAATATCCAAAAGAGGTAAAAAAAGAAAAGAATGAAATTGAAAATTATGGTTTTAAAATGATCTAGAATGCAATGCAGTTTTTAATTTTATATAATTTTTTTTAGCGTTTGGGTCTTTAATCATTCAAAATATTTAAAGTTTTACAATATTGCTAGTAATTGTGTAATATTGTTTTTTTTAAAAAATAGTTTGTTGAAAACAAGTTGTTATTCCTTCTTCATAACCTAACAGTTACTCTTTCGGATGATACAAGAAGGTAGGTTAATCTCTCTTATCATATTTTTCTCTTTAGATATTTCAACTAATTATGTTGAGAAATAATTTCTAATTTTCTTTAGTGAGCCTCAGGTATTGAAAGTGAATCTGAAAGAAGTTTCAGCTTGCGTAGAACAACGTTTAGCCGCTCAAGCTCTAAGGTATATTTATTATAGTTACTACTTTTGTATTATTATTGGGATTGTATGCATACATTGATTTTTGGAAATCCAGAAACAGAAAAATATTTATATTTACAGAGATAAAGAAAAAAAAATATTAAATTACTGCTTAGCATTTTTTTAAAGATCTATTTCATTAAAAAATAAGTGAAACAGCATAGTTAAAATCTGGAATTTTATCATCTTCAAAATTTAAGTAAAACAAGATAAGAATTTATCTGTAGTTCAGTTGATTTGATTTTAAAATCTGAAGGATTTAAATTGCAAATTCTTTTCATTTTTTGAAGTGTAATTGTTATGCTATGCTTTAAAAGTAAATTTTCATGTTCTGATATTGGAATATTTTATATGTGTTTCAGCTTTGATGCCAAGATAGATAGTTTTATTGTAAAAGGAGTTCCAGTGGGCAAGTCAGTTCCTGTAATTGTTACATCAAGACAATTTGTTGGAAATAACCTACCGTTACTTAGTATATTTTTTGAAACAAATCCACTTGATGAATCTTGTGATCAGAGGTTACATCTTTATGCCCAGCCATTGGAAATTACTTATGATGCAGTAAGTTTGTTCTTTTCCTTGCCACAGGATATTTAAGGGGTGGGGTGGAGAAATCTTTTAAATTACTGTATTTGTTTCGAATCCAAGCCACCATTGATTCTAAGCTGCACCCCAAATTTTCAACATGTTTTTGTGAAAAAATGTTGTCATTGATTCTTAGCGACACCCCAAACTCTCCACACATTTTTGTGAAAAATAAAATAAAAAAAATTCTGTATAAGATTTAATTAATTTCAGATAATAAAGAAGTTTTAAAAAATTCAAATGAGAACTAATAAAAAGGGAATAATTGCCATATTTACTTGAATATAAGTCCACATCAATTCTAAGCTGCACCCCAAATTCTCTGTATGTTTTTGAGAAAAAATAAGAAAAATTGTGTAAAAGGTTCATCAATGTCTGATACTTAAGAAGTCTTAAAAAATAAATTAATGAGAAATAATAAGTTAATAATTTATTGATTTTACTAGTATTAAAAACTTTCAAATACATAGATGAACCTAGTATAGCTACTCTAACCATCAGTATCATGTTTTAAAAATGATTTGTTACTCCCATTGTCACAGTTGACTTCGGAATCAGTGCCGGCATCATCATTTTCCCACATGGTGTCTTCTATGCCGTTCAATGCATTTGGAATGTTAAAGAATTATTAAAGACTGTTGAACAGTTACAAGCAAAAGTTACATCATTTTGTTTACACCATGACATATATTTGTTTCATCTGTGTCAAATTTTCAGTGGTCGCTGCTCTGTTTCCATTTTTTTCTGCATATAAAATTGCCTCCCTTTTCATACTTGCATCATAGTGAACTCGTCTTGATACTATTACCAATATTTTTGATGCTTAGGTGATCAAAGAAAGTGCACACACAAAATTTTTTTCCTAAATATGGGCAGATAACGATGTTTAGGATAAACTGAAGATAAGCTGCGGAATGGTATAAGTCATTAATGTAAGTGGCCAGAATGGATGGTTCCTTTTTTTTTTGAAGCGGTTGGAAATTCAATTTTCCTGACTCAACAAATGTTTTGCCTTCGATTGTAAGCCGCACCCAATTTTCAGTAGTATTAGCACTGGAAAAATTGCGCAGCTTAGATTCCAGTTAATACGGTAATTTATTTTACTAGTATTAAAAACTTTTATTAAATACATATATGAGCCTTAATTGCTCTATCAATATCATGCTCTAAAAATGATTCATCGCTCCCACCGTTAAAGCTGACTTCTGAATCATTTTTCCATCAGTGCCATCCAATCTTTTTTTTTGTTCCAGTGAAAGCCTTTGTTGAAAATTTACAAGCACAAATCATATTACATTATTTACACTTATTGATGTATATTTGTTTCATCAGTAACATATTTTCTGGCAGCTACTCTGTTTCCGTTTTCTTCTGGATATAAAATCACCTTCCTTTTTATACTTGCATCATAGTGAACTCATCTTGATATCATTACCGATATCTGTGATGTTTAGGAGATTAAAAGAAAGGATATACAAAAAAGAAAATTCCTAAATACGAGCAAACAGTGAAATTCATGATAAGCTGAAGATAAACTGCGGAACGTGATAAGTCATCGATGCAAGTGGCCAGAAGGAATTTTTCCTTTTGAAAGGGGTGGGTGGAAACTCAATTTCCCCATCCAACAAATTTTTTTGCCCTCAATTCCAAGCCTCACCCAATTTTCAGTAGCATTAACACTTGAAAAATAGTGCAACTTAGATTCAAGTAAATATGGTATTTTAGATCTGTAACAGACAAATGTTCTGATTTAAAATTGAATAAATTTATCTCTTTTTGTACTTGTGAATTTCTTCAAGTCTCATGAAATCTAACAATTACAAAATCCTTAATTTTTAAAAAAATTTTAAAAGTATCTTTGTAATAAATTAATATTATTTATTTTTTAAAAAATTTAAAAATTGATAAACATTTAATTATTATATGCTAATAGTAAAATTATTATTTTTTAAAACTTGTTCAAATTAAGTTTCTCAGAAAGTCAATTGTTAATATGATTAAAAATAGTAAAATAAGAACAAAAAGGTAGTTTTCAAAATTGTACTATTACTATTGATGCAAAGAGAAAATTTTTTAAACAGTAATGGTTTCAAATTATACATAGCTAATATGTTGGGCTTATGCTATTTTTCATAGGTTAGTTGGTATTGTTATTCATAAAATTAATTACCAGTACCAAATTTGGAATGATTTGCAAATTGTCCTGTAGCAATTAATTGTAGATTTATATGCTGTAATGACAAGAAAGTTACATCCAAAAGTTTTATGAAGTCTTTGAAATAAATTTTTTTTTGAGTTTTATGCCCAAGGATTGCGTAAAAAAAAACAATATATATATATATATATAGCTAGCTTTGGAGAAAATTATATTCCAAATCTGAGTATTTTTGAGTAGTACTTTAATGTAAATTTCAAATTTTATTAGTTGGTGTTTTCTATATCATTGAGTTTTCAAATATAAATCTAAATTATATCTGTAAAAATGCTTTAGAAAATTATACCACTTGATTATCCCTGGTTCTTTCTTTTGAGTTATTGCTATTAAGGATAACAGAAACCAAGTAATGGATTTACTTGTCATTAAAGATGATTATTAACAATTTTTTAATCAATTTTTAACACTATCTGTTTTTTTCCCCTTTTTCTTTTAAATTTCTACCTTCCATAACCTATATATTGAATATTAGAGACCATATCTGAGTATTTTTAGCCATGTTTTTATGTAAATAAATTCATTTTGCTTATGTACATTTATATCTGTATTCCTGTTTATAGTTTTTTTCAAAAACTACTAAAAGTTAAATATTTTTAGGTTACTGTTAATAATTTGGTAGAAGTATTCAAGCCTCCTGAAAAAGCAGCCCTTCAACAGTATGTTGTTTTTAATTATTATTCTTTAAATAAATTAAAATGTTTATTATAAGTTATTTTAAAAAAATTCTGATTAATAAAATGTTTTATGAATGAAATTGAATCCACATATTTTCAAAATTCCAGTTTATACTATGTAAACATAAAATAAAGTTTTTAAAAAGCTTAATTTGGGAGTTAAGGAAGCTTAGCAATAAGATGTTAAAGGATAAATATAAATTTTTTCCATACGCACTAGTTACTTATAAAAATTTTGCATTGAAAAACATTTTGTGATATTTCTAAATTTTTTATCTTTTGCATCTTTGGTATTTATTGTTTCCAGAAATTTTTCAAATTTTTAATAAAAACCTTTCTTTAGATTATATAAATTTAAGGGCCGTGGGTAGCCTAGTGGTTAGAGCATCAGACTCCAGACCAGAAGGCCTGGGCTCGATGCCCGATGCCACCAAATGCCCTCCGAGTACACACGGAGTACATGCTCATTAAATCAGTGGGTCCAAATGGTGTCACCATCTATCGTGTTGTACCGAGCAAAATTGTACTGTCTCCTTCATGGGGGCTCAAAGCTTAGGCTAATGACAGGCGTAGATCTAGCCTGTTGCCATGATGAATTTCATGGGCCTTGATCTGACTATGTCAGACAGGTGGCATAAGTAACAACAACAACAGAAACATATAAATTTATCGTTGTTTACCACTGTAAAAACTTAGTATTGTACAACATAGGACAAAAGTGTTATCAAAAGCTTTAAGTACAATAAATTAAATTTGCTGTGACAAATTAAATTTTGTAATGATTGCATTTCTACTAGTCATGTAATTTATACTGTTAATTATTTCAGTAGTGGCATTTAATAAAATTTTTTATGAAAGAATATTCAGCAAGTAATGATAATTGTTTTTTATGATTAAGGATCAATTTAAAATTAATTGCAAATTTTAGTTTAATCTCTCTATTCCCACAAAAAAAAATATAAAAAATTGAAATATTTATTTTTATATTAGCACATTGGATGAGGGTCGTTAATTTTTTGCGAGAGTTCAATCGTTTGGTAAAATTGCAATAAATTGATAAATGCTTTCTTTTCCCCAGCATAACTATATTTATGCTCCTATTTATTTGATACACACTCTGTAGCACAAATCTAAATATCATCAGCGTAATTATCAGAATGTGTAACTCCTGGATGAACTTTACAAGAGCAAGTAAAAACTGTTTATTTTTACTGTGCACAGGAATTATTTCAATGCAGTTATGAATTAGTGATATTTTTGTAGCACATATGTAATCCAATAGATAGGCTTCAAAATACTCCACTAGATGGCATTAAAAGTCTTATTTGATAGTTTGTGGAGTTACTCATTATGATAATTAGGCCGACGATATCTACTTTAATATGCCCCCTGCATAATCTAAATGATCTGTACAAGGCTCGCCTTTGATATGTAGTGCCAGCTTTGTGGCTACGGTACTATGAACACTGAACACATAAGGACTGCTCTCACATAAGATAAGCTCTGCTCTTGACCACTGTTAAAACTATCAAAACAGCATTTTTAAGGAGGCCCATCTCTACTGGTCTGTGCATCACCTAATGGCCCAACAGCCAAGGGTGGGCATTGGCTAAGAAGAAAAGTTTTACATTACCCATTCTCTAGTGATAGTCTGCAAAAATGTAAAAATATGTAATACCTGCATGTAATATTTTGTAAAAAAAAGGTTATATACAAATAAAAAAAAGTTTTTAAATTCGATTTTTGGTTTTTTTTTAAAAAAAAATACCAAATTGTTAAGTCACACTTCTAAAAATAATTTTTGATTTCATTTCCAATTTTTAAATGTATAAAATTTATTTCATGGTATTTTAAGTTATTTTTTAAATCAAATTTTCAAATATATATAACAGAATAATATTTCATTAAAAAGATTTATACCTTTTAATAGGACCAGGATATATTATTCAGAATTGGACTGTAAACAATTTTAAAACTATTTACTCATACATATAATAGTACAACTGACAAAAAAAAAAACATTCTTCAAAATGAAAACAAATCTTAGTACTGAATTAAATTCTTGGGGGAAGGATAGAATGTGTGAAAATCATAGTTTCTACTTATCTCTATTTCCCTATGCATAAGGAATTTCAGATTGAAAATTTTTTCTTATCTTGAAATCTCAAAAGTGTTTCAGTAATTATTTTACAGACCACTTGCACAGTTTTATAATTGGTCATTTTAAATCACCAGAGTCAGTCTGTACAGTCACTACTCTCACTTTTTTTTATCTGCACTAGGATGAGCCTTCATGACTCATACAGGTTTCCATTGCAAAGCAGGAGGAATTTCATTTTTGATTAAAACTAAGTCACCTGCTTCAATATGTTGCTTTTATTTATGGCATTTCTTATCCTGCTTTAAAGTAGCCATATATTCTATATTCTGTCATTTCTAGAAATGCTGAAATACCTACATCACATTTTTCACTTTTTCTGCATTTAGCCATCTCGTTTTTTTCATCAACTGACAGTTTTTAATTAATATAGGCATTTTGCTAAAAATGATTTTTTTTGACACTATGCAAACTTAGTTTAACATTTATTCCTGGATTATCAATTTGACTATTCCATGGGTTTAAGTAATTACCCTTGTCTTTGACTAAAGGTTTTCTGCATTTAGTAAAATACAGACCAAATGTTTACTTAGTTCCACTGGTTGGGTACCAGTTTTCATCTTGTTTAATATTAACATGCCTGATGATTTCCCTATCTAAGATTTAAAATAGCTTATCTGATACAGTTAGATTTTTGCGTCTTTCAAAATCTGAAACCTTTTTTAAATTTCAATAATAATCATAATTAATAACAAGACAAGAGCCAAATGGAATATGTGATTCATTCAGGGGTTTTACATTTCTAAAATTCAATAGACACAGTTATGGAGATGGAGATAAGTGGTGTCACCATCTGTCGTTTAGAAGTCCAACCTGTCTCAGGCACTGGCAACTTTCATTCCTTCTTTTCGGGAAGGACACAGCAACAACATCAACTAGACACAGTTAAGGTGTTGGCTTAAAATGCTCATAAAACTATGAATTTTAACTTTTCCTATAGTCACCTAATTCATCACTCTTTATATGTACAGTTTTATTAGATGCATTTTCGCCTAGTGAGGATAGAATTTCAGCTTTCTATTATTCCCCAGGAAATTTTTCTTGTCAGAAATGCTCTTTTCAAGTGATTGGGAAAAACTCAAGTTTCAATCTTCTTGGAATATTACTTGTGAGAGCTCTATTGCTTTCTGTGACTGCAGTAGTTCAGTTGTCAAAGTAGCAAATTTGTTAATTTGTGTCCTGGTGCCACTGAAGGCTGTGTAGTGGGACTGAGGAACATTAAATCTGTTGTGGCTCAAAGTCCTCACATTAGTTTGAACTCTCACAGTTTAATTCTAACTTTACTCTTTCAATTTTAACCTTGTCTTGTTCTAATGTATTAAAAATTGCAGCTTCTCTGGCTTTTCTATTGGTTACCATAGTACTCATATAATTCTTAACAAATTCAACATCTTTATGTTTATTAGAATTTAGAATAAGTTTTTAATTGACTTATCTTGACATCTTGCAATACATCAATATTTTTTCATTACATATTTCTTCAGTTACTAACCTAATATCCTAGTCATATTAAACTTAGCAAATAAAATAAAATGCTTTACTATAGCTCAGAAACTCAAACTAGATCTCAAACTCAGGGTAGATGCTGACCAACTTGTTAATAACTCAGTAAATATAGCTCAGAAACAGACTGTAAAAAGAAAAAAAATTAATTATTATATATATTAAGTATTACTCTCTCACATATATTAAAAGTCAATCAATATTTTTATTTATGAAAAGTCTCTGGGTTTTCACATCTTTAATAGTACAATTCACAAAAAACGTCCTTTTATATGAAAGAAAATCATTATGTTGAATTGCCATTTGACAGAATCAAAGTTGAAGGTAAAAACATATAAGCTTGTGCAGCTCTTATTTTACGTATGAAAAGGGAATTTTTAGATGAAACAATGTAATTTATTCTACCTCTTATAAAATTTTTTTTATAATCAACAACTAGAATTATATGATTAAGCAAAAACTTACATTCACACCACTTTTACAAAAATTTTGTATTATATATCAACATATTTTCAAATTCTTTTTCAGACTTCAAGCCTCAGCTATGTTGAAGTTGGAGGATCTGAAAGAGATGTCTGCTTTTGGCTTGCAGTATGCTATTGAACAGCATAAATATCTGGATTTGAAAGTGGATGCACAACCTCTTTTTGTTGTAATACCAGAAAAAGGAGTCTTGAAAGAGTAAAATATTAACTAATATAATTTTTTAATGAAGTATTACTATTAATTATTTCTTAATATACAGTTTTATTATTGATACCTAATTGAAAAATTGTTTTTAGTTATTACTTAGAATACTATCTTTCATTTGAAATTTATAATCTTAACGAAACTTATTGTTTCGTAATTTTTTTTATACAATATCATTTGCTCTGAATGAACAGTTAAATTATAAAGAGTTATATTTTTAAAATTTTAGAACCTTTGTTAATGAACAGGATAATATTTTAAATTTGTTTGCATTAAGAGACATTATAAATTTTGCTACTTTATTTTATTACAATATTTAATTTGGTATTTTTCGGTTATAAGGACCTTTGAGACAGACTAAGGCTGGCTTATTCTGGTTGCTAACATTATAAACATGTGACACTGCTTTTTAATGTTGTGGCTTATACTGGTTGCTGAAATAAATAGGGACCATTATTTTTGAATATTGTTAATTTTGCTGCCATTTTTTTCTTATACTATTAGCTAAATTTTTCTTATATTTTGCCACAATGATGAAAATTTGGTAGTTGCCGAGGAATGAAGAAAATGCAAAAATCTTTTTTTTCAATAAAAGGGAAATTTTATCACAATAGCCTTTTTAACCAGTTATTCACACCATGCAGATAAAAGTTGGCAAGAAGTGCTGGAGTTATGATGTCATGTTCTGCATAATATTCATCTCCCTGTATTGAATTATTTCTCAGGATCAAAGATTCTGTTTACAGGAGTCTTATACTTTATACATTGTTGAGCTGACAAATTTACTTCTGTATTGCAGTGTCAATGGCACAGGAATTTTAGCCCAGAAACGACTGTAAATTAATAACATCATCAATGTTCATGTTGGAAACAACTCAGGAAAGCAATTGCCAACCAAAGCTCCTATAACTGATAAATACCTTGGACGCTAATGATGATCTAGGGACTGGGACCGCCAGGTCCCTCCGCCCTCTATCTGGCGATGAGGTTGGCTTGGCTTTGTAGATTGGAATGACGATGGAGGCGTGGCTTCAAAGAAATGGGCCAATGGGGTGAGAGCAGCCTGGGCTAGGTTGGAAGCAAAGGGATTGGATACTGCAGTGAGCTTGATGAGAAAATGGGAGGAGCTGTGGACTTTAAAAATACTTGGAAATGGGGTAAAATAAAGATTAATAATAAATAATAAATTAAAGATTAAAAAATTTGAGAATGAGAGCTTAGTAAATAGTGATGTAAAATTTGTAATTATTTCTTGTCAAGCAGAGCTTCGACAAGGAGATACGTTGCGTTATTGTCTTTTTCGGCTTGTTTTAGTTTAGGTAAAAGATTTAGAATTTCAGGGGATCTTTTTAAAATTCTTGAAATTACTTGTACTAGTTCAATAACTTGAACTAGGTCAGATATATTGCCGTCAGCACAGGGCTCACGGACGACTTTGTCTTTGCTGTAATTGATTTGGGTTTTTTCGGTGCTGGGGTGGGGGGAGGAAGGGGGGTTCCTCGCTAACGATGTTAGCGAAGGAAACTCCTGGTATTATAATGTTGCTGTCGAAGTTTTTATTTCTGTTTGGGTTGTTTAACGTAGTGCCTTTTTTGGGTTGGGGGAACTTGGGGCATTTTGTGTAGGAGGCCGTATGGCCATGTTCATTGCAATTAATACAGAAGGGATTCTCCTGTCTTTCTTTGATGGTACAGTTCCTAGTCTGGTGCTCTAATCCGCATTTTTTGATTCACAACTTTTTAAATACCCTCTTGTTTATTAATAGTGTTAGTTCTTGGTAATTTAAAACATTTTCAATGCATTATGTATTGCTAACAAAAATATGGATTGTAATATTGTGTAATATGATAAGAAAGGGAAAAAAAAAAAACTTAATGTGTAAAAAAATCTGATGGTTTTTCAAATTTTGTATAAAGTTGGATTCTAAATATGTAATAAATAGGTTATATTATAATTACATTCAGTTACAATATTAAGAGCCATAAATCTGTAAAATTTTATTATATATATATGTGTGTGTATATGTATATATATGTATTGTTACGTAGATCGGGGTTCGAGGATTTTATGCAAAATCAGTCGTAAATAACAAGGCAATTCCTTAAGAGCGATGAGTATTTATTGGCGTAAATCAATCCCTGAAAATACAGGATTCAACAGCAAAATTCGCAGAATAATTAGCATAAGGATTTCACACCTTCAACAGCACTCGGACACAATAAGCAGTGTCTAAAATACACGTATGTAAATGACTATTCACAAGCACAGCTGAGCTGATCGCTAATCAAAACAATGCTCACTACTCACTGGTTGAAATCAGACTGACTGTTGCGGCGAGTATCGCTCTATTTATATCCGGGGCCGAAACTTCTGGAAAGATGCGCTCGCATCACAGATCGTGAAATTAGTGGATTTCTCTACTAATTTCTAGAACAATCCAGAGGGCCCTGAACTCGCCAAGTTGGTCGCCAAAGTCGCCAACTTTGTCGCCAAAAATGATGCCAACTTGGCCCTATCGCCAATATTTTGCCAAGTTCCCATTGAATCACCATTATAACGTAATGGACGGCTTTGCTTGTGAATATTACAATTTAACATGAAATAAATATAACATAGAGGAATATAAAGGCATTGCACATCCAAATACAAATTATTTACATTATTTTATACAAAATTGTATATATATATGTATATGTATATTTCTGTTTTTGTATATATATATGTATATATATGTGTATATATTTGTGTATATATATATATATATATATGTATATATATGTATGGAAGAAATTTATATAAAATATAGAACATAACAGGAAATAAAAAAAAAAATTTAAGATAAAATCTAATGAAATACAAATAAGAACCTAGCTAGTCAAAACACAATTTCGGACTTAGGACCGAATAAGTGGGGTTAAACTAGTTTGAAGGTGCCAACCTTCCCCCTTTGCAACTCGGTAGGAAAGACCAAAATAAAATAAATAGAAATTTAAAGTATAAAAATTCTAAGTATAAAAAATTCAAAGTATAAAAAATCCAAAGTATAAAAAATCTCATAGAAATATGAAAGAACAACCGACTAATATTAAGCAAAAAATTCTCCCAAAATGTTTAAGCAGAAAAATATCAAAAGAATTACCCAGTAAAAGGATTCTTCCAAAAAGATTTTTCAAAACTTCTGCTCACAGAGCTTATTCCAGGAGATCCAATACTCTTGAAACCGATGGAAAGCTTTTATATGTTGTGATAAAAATCTAAATTGCACTTAAACGCATCCTTTATACCAGCTTGTAAGGAAGACGCCAAGAAAGATTACATTCAAATTTGGTAGGCTATAACTTGGTTGGTTGTCACAAATGTAGAAAATTGGTTGGTTGTATATGTGTGTATATATATATGTGTATATATATGTATATGTATGCATATGTATATATATTTATAATTATATATATATATATCTAATATATAAAAAATTCTCGTGTCACAGTGTTTGTAACCAAACTCCTCTGAAACGGTGCGGCCGATTCTTATGAAATTTTGTGCGTATATTCAGTAGGTCTGAGAATAGGACGTAAACTATTTTTCATTCCGATATTGTAATTAGTTAAAAAGATATTAATTAAAAACCTTAAAACGCTTAATTGTCTTAACCCTGCGCGTTATTTTCCCCGCCTAGCGTCGTGAATGAACAGAGGGTGAAATTTTTCGGTATTCTCGACGTTATTTAAACAGCCATCCGATTTTTGTTTTTTAAATCAGACAAAAAATAATTACAGATCATTTATTTATTTCGCCACGATACAGTATAATTTTTTTTGCAAAATAATAATATTTTCTATTTTTAAGATTTTTAAAAAAAATAGTTAAAATTGATGCGTTTTTATGAAAATTATTTCGAAATCGTTGCGTATAAATTTATTTTCGTGCTTATGAAAACGATATTCTACACTAAATAACGTCAAGCTTTTTTCTTTTAGAACCAGTTATTTAAAAAATAAAATCCCCAAAACTTTTTTTTAAAGATTTTTCTAAAAATTGTCGAAATTTTTAACTTGACATTCAATAACTTCGTTATTTATTAAGATTATCATACGAAACTTTTGTTGCATTTGTAGAATAATGTTATCAAACTTCTGTGCGAAAATTGAAAAAATTGCTTAAAAATTACGGATTTAAAAAAAAAATTTGTGGTTTTCGTAAAATAATGTTATTGCACAAAATAATCTAAACAGTATTTTTTGTACATTTTTTATTTGAAAGTCCTTCGTTTTCAAAATTAATGTGTGAAGTTTGAAAGCATTAACTTAAAAATTAAGCCCTAAAAAATAAAAACTTTAATAAAAAATACGCGATTTTACAGTTTGCCAAACCTTGGCGTCGAAAAATGGTTTCACGCCAAATAGCTTTCAACTGTTTCACCTGAAACTTCACATCTAACTCAAGGGTTACACCAAAAAGTTCTGACTTGCAATTTTGTTCTGAAAGCAAATTTGGCGAGTAAAAAAAATGCGAGTGAAAAAGTTATTTTTGCTTCAATTTTCATCATTTTCTCTTTATATAATTTTCAAAATTAAATCATTATTGATGTTAGATTAAGATGAAAGAATGTATTCAATACATTTCTGAGATTCATTTAAAATATTTATCTGTATCAAATCAGTGATTTAAAAAATAAAAAGCCAAAAACCTTTTTGAACAAATTTTAATAAAACACTCAAAATACTTAAATCAATCGTTTAATGATTTCTTCTTTAAAAAAGATAGTTGCATGAAACTTTATTCCCATGTGTCGAACATTTCAAAAAATCCTCACAATTTTACTTCACAATTTAAAATAGTAGTGAAATTTTGTAATTTGAAAAATTTCTACTTTTCTTTTTTCAACATACAACTATTTTAAAAAAGGCTACATTTTCGTTTCCGAGGACTGAAAAACTGCAACAAAAGAATTGGAAAGTGGGTGAGTGATTTATAAATTCACACTGTTCACCTATTCGAGAGTTTTTGGCGAAGGACTTCGAAATTTTAAGCCATGGTCAAGTGATGAGGACGACACCTGAGCTTTCACCCATCTCTCCTAATGACACACCACACCAACTTATGAACAAATTTCGAAAAAGGGAGTTTTTATGACATAGTTAAAGAAATCATTCACATCGCGCACACACACACACATAAGTGCTATCGTCCTAAGGGAAACAGGAAATTCCCATGTGGATGAAGTTATTCACTCGGTAAAAGCACGTGCAACCCCGGGGTAAGCTTAGAGGAAAGAAACAAAGAAGTCAAAGTAATTTCGAAAAATAATATTGGAAGTGCTGATTTTGTCAAGAGAAGGGAAAATGTTAAACGAGAAAGCCATGATGCGCACTCACGGGCCGTGCACTCACATCATACGTGTCGCATCCACACAGAAGTGCTGGCGTCAGAAATAAAGGAGGAAATTAACATGGGGATGAAGTTATACCCTCTGTAAAAGCCTGTGCAACGCCGGGCCGGGTCAGCTAGTATATATATATATATACACGATAGGAGTGGTAGATGTAAAATTAAACTTGGATTTTGAAAAGATTGATTTGTGAAAAGAGTGACAATGAAGTACTTAAAGTCCAAGGAAAGCTTATAGTGTGTTAATTTTAGTATAAGTACTTACTGAACTAACATAAGTTTGTGCTTTATATATTTATTAATATATTAATGTTTCAAAATGTGTTGAATTATAAAGATGTTTGAGACAAGTTTTCTGATGTATCATAATATTTTATATTTGTGCCAAACAATGCATGAAGGACTAGTTGAAAGAAATTATTTTTAATGTTTGACCTAGTTTGTATATTTATTATGTTTGTGTTATATTCTATTTGTGTCTCATTAATGAAAGGATAAATATTCAAACTCAAGCTCCAGCATAAATTCCTTAATATTTTGTAAAATTGATAATTTTTCATTCCTTTTAATGAAATTCTTTCATGATGTAAAATCGAAAACTAAGTACTTAATTATCCAAATGTATTTTATCATTTAAAATAGTTTTAAAACAGAGTCCCGATAACTTGTTTTTTATTTAGATCAATAAGTTATAAAATACAAAATTAATTAAAAATTTATGTGATGTGTAAAATATGTGATTTACTAAAGTTTTTTTTGTTTGAATTTTTTGCAGAAACTCGTCTCTAATTGTTATTAGTCTTGGAAATTTCTTGATGAATAGTCACAAGAGAGATCCTTTGTCACCAACTGTCAGTAGTCTTGTCAGAGCAGGAAGCACTGATGTATGATGCATTTTTTTTATAGTTGAATCATTTTGCATCTATTTTAGATTTATCTTTAATATTAATCAGTTAAAAATTCTTAATTTTTTAATGATGATGACTAGAGGAATAAAATTTGTCTTATTTATCATGGATGTAGCAGATAATTCTTATGATTTATTATCTCTTATTATCTTAAATTCTCTTAGAATTGTGGTTATTTCTTCCACAGTATGACTTCTCTTATGAGACTTTTAAATTTTATTCATAAAAATGGAAAAACCCTTGCAAAAAATCAAATATTTTCAACTTACAAGCTTGTACACTATTATTGTGAGACATGGAGTAGCAACAACTCTTAGTATAGCTGAAACAAAGCACATGATGACCAGATATCAAAGGACAACATTTTAAGATTCACCTAGTGTTAAGTAAACTCAAAAAACATACGAGTCATATATAACATATATTGTCAGGTATTATATATAATATGAAATATATATTGTCAAGCAAAAGTTATAGTTAAACGCATGCATTTGTAATTTTTACTTATATGTGTTTATGTATTACTTATAATAAGGTTTTAATGTAGTGCCATATAAAAAAGAATTTATACTGAAAGAGAATTATTTTAATTTTAAAGAATTTATTAAAGGAATTTATTTTTGTTCCTTGTCTTTTAATTTTGAAATAATATACCAAGTCCCGAATTTAATCATTTTATTTAAAGTACGAGTATTTCAACTGACCATATCATAATTCTTGGACTCATGACCACACGTGCATGATTTCAATGAAAAGTGTTTTTATTTTAATTTTGAAACAACACTAGATATAGTGGTTAAAGTCTGTTATAATTTCAAATGTTTCACAGAACTTTGGCCTTCATTATGTGTGCTTTTGGTTCAGAGTTTTTTTTTCTATTTGATCTGAGGTATTTATGACTGTGTAAAGAACTGCACATGTGTTGAGCTGTTTCAAGGGTACTGGCAATTTAAAGAACTCATTTACTCTGTTTGTTCTGTGTGTATTTTGATCGTGTGGGGAAAAGGATGGAAAACTTAGTTTATGTGAGATTAGTCACTTAGGGTTTGCTAGATAGTATTTCATATGTTTTGGATCAGTTTTATTTCAGTCAGCATGACAGGAAGAGTGAAATATTTAACTGAGATTAAAATTTTTAAATTGATGAATAATAAATAGAGGAAAGTGATATTTCAAATAAAAGTGATAGAGAATCTTAGCTATATTAAGATGACACTGATATATTTGATTATGTGGATAATAGGGTGGACAATTTAAGTGCAAGCCCTGAACAATATGTTTTAAAAAGTATCATAAGCTTCAAAAATTTAAAATATTTTAAAGCTATTTTCTTACATTTGTCTTGTTTTATACTCCGTTTTCTATTATTTTCTTTATCTTGCATATTCATATGTAAGTGTATGAAATTTTTGTCATTTTCTAAAAGTATCTATTATAAAACTTTATTTTATAAAAATGAAACCATTTTCTTTAAAATTTGCAATTTTTTTAAATATTGCAAAAATTTTATTACAGTATATTCAGATATTATCAATGGTTTTAAATTGTAAATTTGTAATGATTTTTTAAATGAAGTTAGGCGTAATTGGGAAAGTTGCCTGGTGTATGTACCTATGTGTATGTATACTCTTAGAGCAAGTGGTCCTGGAGGAGCACTTCTTTCTCCTTTTGTCTGTCCTGAACAGATTAAAAGCATACTTAAATTTACATGACTTCACAATAAAAAGTAATTTTTTAGAGTGTTTTATTCATTGAGATTTTTAAGTTCCTTTTCATTACAATTTTTTTGCTAAAAAGTTTTAAAAATAGCTAAATATTGATTATATTTCTTATTGTAAACAAGTTGACAACTTTTAATGTTTGATATAAGTTAAATATTTTTTGATAATATTTTTTATTTTCCTTGAATGTTTATATTTTTAGGAAGAAGTCTTATCAACCATGATTGATAAAGCTTATGATAAATTTGATATATCTGTTAGAAATATTGAAATTCTTCTCACAGAATCAGGTACATTAGTAACCATGATTTGTTCTTTCCAAGAAAGTTGTAATATAAGTAAATTTGTGAGCAAAAGTCTGTCATAAATGCACCTAAATTAGTCAGCAAAATAAATTTATAGTAAATTTAATGTGTGGCTTTTAATCTTAGTGAGCTGTAACAACTATCTTATTAATTTTTGAAATAATCTTTTAATAATTTTTTTGTTTATAGTCGCTTATTTGCTGTTTAAAATATAATTAGTCAATGTATGTTTTTGGTATTAATTTATTATATTTAAAAATTTTCATAGTTTGTTGCAATTTTTCCAGTTTTTACTTAAAATTTTTTAAAATAAATTTTTTATTGAAAAGACCTGGAATTATTATTAAAGTTATAGTTTAAGGGGACACAGTACGATTTAATTAAATAAAATCGGTCAAAAAATCAAATTTAATTTTTTGGATTAAATTATTTTTTATGTACTTTTCTATAACCTGACAAAATTTGAAAGCTCTAAACATAAAAAACACAGAATTATGATAGCTTTTGCATTCGTTTTTATTCACATCCCTATGGCAGATCAAAACTTTAAACTTAATTATCTCGGAAAAATAAAATAACTAGTTTGTCTTCATTTAAAATGCCAAGGCCTTTTTTCTATTGTGCCTAATGCTTTGAATTATTTTTTAACCTATTGCTAATAGTACATGTAACAAAAGTTGGTATGCATTTTGGAATCAAAGCAATACTTATTTTTTTAAAAAAAATTAGCTCAGAATTTGTAAATTTTTTAAGGAATTTTCAATAAGCATTCATAAAAAGAAGTATGAATACCAATCATGTTATCACAAAATCCATACCAATTTTTGTTATGCATAGTTTGACGTACTTGTAAATCAAATTTCATGCGTGTATGTAAACTTTTGTAGGAGGAGTAGCATTTTAAAATCACTTCACAAATTTTAAGTTTTTTTCCTTAAAAAATTTAATGGCTAGCTTATGAAATTTTGAGCACAAAATCTGTTTTACATAGTACACATACATAGGAGGCAACCAAAAAATTTTTTGAAAATCCTCAAAATAAAATTTTTTGCTTAAATCATACCATGTCCCCTCAAGAGAACTGAAAAAAAAAATTCTTAATCAGGATTCATCAAATAATAATTTAAAAAATGAAAAAGTGTGTTATGTCAGTTTTGCTTCTTTCTTAGTACAGTTATATTTAATGCTTTTTTATTCAATATTTTAATTTTCCTTTCTATTAAAACATTTTAGGTGATGATTGGAAAGACTTTATTGGTAAATTAGATGATTCTCATCACTTACTGTATCCCTTAACAATCAGCATTGATTTTCATCAGTCAATAGTTACCATTGATCCCAGATTGCCCAAGTAAGTTTATTATTTGTACAGTATTATTAAAGCTTAGTTCTATCTGCTGTTGGGAAGAAAAAACTATTCATATTTTTCTTCAATAAATTATTGATTTAAAGTATTTATTATTTTCTTACATTAAAATATCAAATTTTTCTTAATTGCAAAAATTGATAAAATATTACTCAATTAAATTTTGCAATTGATTGATTGAAGAAGTTTCATGGGATATGGGGAAGCTATTATCTCAGCTTAATTTTGATTAATTGCATTTATTTATTATTTATTAGAAAATACAATTTTCTTATTTTGCATTAAATGCTGCTTAGTAAATTTTTATTTCTTTTGCCTTTTCTGCCTGTAAACCTTGTAAGCTTCCTGGAAAAGATTTTGTTATTATTTTTTATTAACTACATGCATTTATGTTTGTAATTTCTGCTTTTTAAAAAATTTTCCTTTTCTTTTACTATTAGCATTTTATATTTGTTCCAAATATTTTTTGGCACTATTTTGTGTTTTTTTTAATGACTGTATCACGAGCAATACTAGTTGATAGATATTAAAATATAATTATATGTATGATTGAAATCTTATCTGAAGATTTTTTTTATAAATTCCATAATGTGTTTAATATTTTCTGCCTTTCCTTCATACTTCAAAACATTGTAGCTTCACTCATATTTAAAGGATGGAATCTCTTTTTGTATGTGTATAAATTGAAAATCGGGGTATTTATTTATTAATCTTATTTTGAAATTTTAAGCAATTTATGTGATTTTTAGAATTTGATATTGAAAGATATAAATCAAAGTAATTTAATAACTAACTTTTTTGGTTTTAATATTTTTTAAAAAGAGAACTGTTTGATTTTTAAAAAAAAAAATATGTGAAAGAACAAGGCTGTTAGCTAAACTTTTTCTTTTTTGTAATGGACACAGCAATCTTAGTGAATAACAAGTATCATTTTGTAAAATTTCTCTTGATAATGAGATGCTTATTAAATTATGTATTAGTAGTGATTTATGTTTCGTACTAGCTGAGGTACTCATTCTTTACATTTTCTTTAAATTTAAAAAATAAAAATATTTGGATGTTATAGAAGCATAATAATTTTTAATGTGGATGTGTAATGCTTTTTTTAATCAGGGTGGTGCTAGACAGTGTAAATCAGCAATAGTCATGAGTCAGGCAAAATCAAATTTTTTTTTAATGAATGCTGTCATTAAAAATAACTTTAAACTAAGTGCACTTTAGCCTCATGGTAAAGAATGATTTAATACAAATATATTTGTGAATCTAAAAGAGAAAACTGACATGCTAAAAAGTTAAATTTAAATGAAAGAATAAAATCACGAGTAAAAATTTTAACAGAAAAGTAAGAGCAGACAAATTCTGCTCTGCTAACTCTGGTACAAATTACCTGAAATAGATAAACAAAAAGAAAAAAAATAGCTTAGATATCATAAAGCAGTTTACAAAATACTGTCATAAATAACATTTATTAGGCAGCCGTCAATTGGAAAATAAGTTATATATATTAACAGAATATATGCTCATATTTAAAAACTAGCATGAACAGCTCCATACACTCAATATACAGTGGTGGCCAAAATTTTGGACACTTTTTAGAGTTGTTACATTTTTTAAGTTTGTATGCTTATAGAAAATGTTACGTTGCACAAAATGCAAAATATTACCTATCATTTTAAAGAAAATTTAATTTTGAATTCAATATAAGAAACAAATTGTAAATATTTGCAATGTAAAAAAGTTATGCTGCAATAACTATTGATATACATCAGATACTGATGATATCAGTGAGTTATCATGTGCTCAGTGGGATAGCCTTTATTTTTTATTACAGCTTCACATCAATGTTTCATTGAGCGAAAAATAGTCTTAAGCTCTTCATTTGTTATTACATGATGCCAGGAAACAATTATATCCTCATTTAGTTTGTTTTTATTTCATGGGTACCTCTTTCGAACAAGAGTTTTCAAACGGTGCTACAAGTTTTCGATAGGATTGAAGTCAGGACTGTTTCCCTGGCCAGGACAACAACTCAATGATTTTAGAAGGATACCGGTCTTTTGATTACTTTACTGTGTGGCATGGAACAGAATTTTACTGAAGAATAAATGGAGCATTGTTGTTAAATAGATCCCTGATCAAAGGTAGAAGTTTGGGTTCTAGAATAGTGTCGATGTATTTTCTGAAATTCAGTGTCCCATCGATGATATGAAGACGACCAATACCATCTGCTGATATGCATGACCAAATCATAAATCTATGTGGGAACTTCACAGTTACCTGGATGCAATCAGGATGTAGCATTTCTCCTATTCTACCTCTTGCATATTTTTGACCATCACTACTGAATAACGATATCTTAGTTTCATCCCTCCATATAACTAGTGAACACTAATCATTTGTCCAATTAATGTGTTCCTGTGGCCACTGTAATCTTTTTTACATTGCTGTAAAATGAGATATGGCTTTTTTTGTGGAATTATACCTCTTAGTCGAACACCTACTAATGTTCTCCTGATGATAGTTTTTGAACTGACAAGAAACACCAGCATCATTCAAATAACTTCTGAGGCAGTTGATGACATTCTTCTATATTGGAGACATAGTATTTTTGTTGTTCTGTCATTAACAGATGGGGTGCACCTTTTTTGGCCTTTTCCTGCTTTATTTTATTTTTTTTTAAATTTGTGTCTCCTGACATCTTAAACAAAACTTTCAGTTTCCAGATGTATTCATTGAACCATCCACCTAACTTGCAATTATAACATAGGAAAGACCACTTTCTCGTTTAAAATCTCTTTTTAGGTGTCCAATTGACTCTTTTATTTGAAGTCTTTGCTTCTTGACTAAATATCATTGTTCTGGGCATGGAAACAGTCCTGACTTCAATCCTATCGAAAACTTGTAGCACCGTTTGAAAACTCTTATCCGAAAGAGGTACCTATGAAATAAAAACAAACTAAATGAGGATATAATTATTTCCTGGCATCATGTAATAACAAAGGAAGAGCTTAAGACTATTTTCAGCTCAATGAAACATTGATATGAAGCTGTGATAAAAAATAAAGGCTACCCCACTGAGCACTGATAACTCACTGCTATTATCAATATCTCATGTATATCAATAGTTATTGCAGCATAACTTTTTTGCACTGCGAATATTGGCATTTTGTTTTTTGTTTTGAATTCAGAATTTCAAATTTTCTTTAAAATGATGTAAAAAACTTTGCATTTTAAGCAATGTAACATTTTCTATGAGCATACAAACTTGAATACATAACAATTTTAAAAAATGTCCACAATTTTGGCCACCACTGTATATATATATACACACACATACATGTATGCAGTTGAAACAAATTCTTTAGAAAAACAAAAATATGAAATTCATAGAGTCTCAAAATACAAAATCCTAATTCAAAGTCTCAGTTGGAATATAAGTTTTAAAATTAGGTTTAAAAAATTATAGATCAGCCAAATGCAACCTCGGACTTAGGACCAAAAGGTGGGGTTAAACTAGTTTGATGGTCCCAACATTTCTCCTATTGTAACTTGGTAGATTAAAGCAAAAATATCCAAATTCATAAAAATCTCAAAAATTTAAAAGTTAAAATTTCAACTCCTCGTATATTTACCATTGTAAGATCTTAAAATATCAATATTTATGTACATTAAATATTTAAATAATTTATTGTACAATAAATCCTAAATACCGCAAACAATCAACAACTACCAAAGAGCTTCTTAAAAAGATCTTTAAATTGAAAAATTGTATACGACATAAAGATCAATACTGAAGACTTTTACAGACTTAACGTATATCGAAAAGATTTAAATCGTTAAGAAATTCTTTTATCAAAACTCAAATATGTCATATTAAAGGCAAACCCTATTAACTTGGTTTTATAAAATTTGATTGATATGAAACATGTTATAACAAATGTGTATATGTTGGTTTACATGTGTTCCAAAGTGTATAACATGCAGTACTGCAAACCAGTTACATGCAAGAAAAGTGCAGTTCACAAAATAATTAAGTAAATGTAAAGCAGCCTTACACTGAAAGAAAGGAATTATTTTATTAGCGTTAATGAAAGTTAGCAATTTTCTGAAAGAAATAAATCAAATAACTTTCGCTTTGAACTACTGAAAAAGCCATCAGAATAGCTCTGTAAACAAATTCATGTTATTAAACTGAAAATGAAACTTTTGTAAATAATTTTGTTTCCAGTTATTTATTCAAAAAATAATTGAAATTCCACTACAAAGGATAAATAAACAACTAAATACAATGATAAATAATGATATTGAAAATATTTAAAAACCCTCAATAAAACAGTATGGAGCATAAGTTTTCGTATCCAGAGATAGATGTGATATCATATGATACATTGGCAATTATGGTTAGAAAATCACTTAAAAACTGAATTAAAAAAAATTTTAAGCGAATTTCAAAAAGTATTTTTAAGCTGCACACCATCAGCATTTGTAGTTTCAAGAAGTCAAATTTCTCACACAAGAATCATACTGTTTTATGTTGTTTTGTTATGGATACACACACACATGCACAAACCTTTTCTTTTATTAGTATGGATATTCAGAGGCGGATTAAGCTAGTTGGAGGCCCCTGGCGGTAAAAGGTTTGGGGCCCCATGGGCTGAAGAGTCGAAAAACTTAAATAGTGAAAAAATTCGATGACCTTAAATTCTCAAAATAAAATGTATAGCTAAAAAAAAATTAACGGCTAAAAAAAATTAAACTTTATTTTAAAGAATTAAAAAAAATCTTACTTAAAAGCTTAAAATTTTGCTATACAACTTTACGTCTTGATTTTTCTTGGGCAAATTCATCGATTATTTTTGCAGTATCTATTTGGTCCAAAACATCTTGTTCTATATATAATATGGCCATGCTGTTCAGTTTGTCTTCTCCCATACTACTTCTTAAATAATTTTTAACGCGCTTTAAAACCGAAAAAGTTCTCTCACCTGATGTATTTGATATCTGTATAGTTAAAAATATTTTTAAAAGTATCTCGGAAAGTCGAGACCATTTCTTTTGCAACTCGATAAATTTCTATTGGAGTGTTCATTGTATCTTTGTTTTCTTTTAAAAATAGCAAGAACTGGTCCAATTCATCGTCAAAATTAAACGATTCAATAATCGTCTTCGTAAATATCCTTTAATTTTTGTACAGCTTTCTTCTTAATTTCAGGTAACATCTCGTCAAAAAATACAAAAAAAGTGTTCTATAACATTTTCATTTATTCCAGCTCTTCGGAATAGTTCTGCACTTGTTCTATCACATACGACATAGAATGAGTTGACCAAGAAATTTTCACTATTTTCAAATTCATGACCTTCTTTATAGTTTCACCGAAAATAATTTTTCTCTTTCGTTGCCTGCAAGTTTGTCCAACTTCCTTTTCAAATGAGAGCCCTGATAAAGCAGTTGCTTCTTGTTCTACTTTTCCAAATTCCTTCCTGAAATTTTGTATATAATTTTCTACAGATTTCAGTAGATTAGTTCCTTTTAATAGCTCACACCCAACTGATTGTAATGCTTTGCTAGTAGCACTCACCCTCTGGAGTATGGTATCCCAAATCACGGTCATTAGGGAAGTTTCACATACTTCCCCATCTATTTCAAAAGAGAAGTTGCCTCCAGAGTATTGTGATCTTCTTCTCCTCATTTGTATCACAGGTTTCAGCCCGGGCCTCTTCTATGTGTGTATAACCAAGTCTTATAGCTCGTACGGCATCTGCTCTTGCTGACCATCGTGTATCTGAATCTTTTTTCACAGATGTTGCATGTTTACTCCTTTCCAGATTTTTATTTAAAATTCGCCAGCGATGGGTTGACACAGAAAAAAAAATTTAATAATTTCTGTACAAGCATAAATTTTTAATTGCATCGCTACAACTTTCTGCTGCTAAATTTCCTACTAAATTTAAAGAATGAATGGCACAAGGAATATAAACTGCGCTTGAACTGTGTTCTTTAATACGTGCCTGTAGACCTGAGTACCGCCCGGACATATTAGACGCATTATCAAATGATTGCCTCCCCCCCTGCAATTTTTAATATCCAGTCCAAATTTAGCTAAAATTTCTAAAGCATTTAAATTTTTTTCCCCAAACTCTCATAAAATTACATTCCATCTTTTTTTCAAATTTTCTGTGATAGAATTATGAAATTTCTGATTTAATACACACATATTTGTTTAATTCTTTTATTCTTTACAGAAATCATAGTTTAATTTCTAGAACAAAACGTAGCTTAGCTTCCGGATTACTTATAATCAAAATTATTAAAATATCTCAACCAAAAGTAAACTTTCAAAAATTCTAAGGTTTTCTTTTAAAAAACTGTGGGATTTTTTGGAAAAACAATTATAATACTCTTGATTTTTGTAATGTTTCCTTTTAAAGTTTCTAAATATAAGTTAATAAAACATTAACTGAATACAAATGTTTTTTACACATTCTAGTTTAGTATTATTACTATACTTGTTTGTTTTTTCAAAAATCTGAATACTTTGTGACTAAACAGATCAATAAAACATTTCCAAAATAATTTGAAATTTCTAAGATAACTCAAAACTGTTTGACAAATGCCACAATATCACAAAAGAAATCTACAATTTTTCAACTAAATTTATATCTTAATTACATTCAAAGTTCCCTTTCTCAAAATTAAACAATCTTACTACATATTGAATAACTTTTCACATTTCTATTTTGTTTGAAATCACTCTTATCTACTTTATAAATTGTGTTTATCATATTTTTATTTCTGTAATACATTTTGCTACCACTTTAAATATTTTTAAACTATTAGCAATTAAAAAATAGTACCTATATTTTTCAACATTTATTATTGTTCTGTAAAAATAAACATTTCATTAAATGCTTTTTATAAGAAATTTCTGCTGTAGTTTCGGCATTGTTGCCTTTTTTAAAGATTTTAAATATAGTTATAGATGAATTTTGATTAACTTTATTAGAACTTTGATTAACTTTATTATTTATTTAAAGAAATTATGCATTTTAAAGTAATTATATGACTTTTATGTATTTTTATAATTAGTTATACACATTTAATTATTAGATTGCATTGAATATATATATATATATATCCTTTCAAATTGTCTGGACAAAAGATCTTAATCAAAAAAGTATCGCCAGCAAATCACTCTTAAAATGGCAATAAATACAAAAAGAAAAAAAAAAGAATTTGTGCTTTTCAAATTTAATCTTACAAAATAATGGTTCTCTTAGCAGTTTTAAAGTATATTAGAAAAATTATGTGTTTATTTCACGTTACTCGATAAAAAGAAAGAAAAGTGTATTTTAAGTAAACTTAATATACTTTCTTTCTTTGAAAATTCTTTTAACAGTTTGAAGCAATTTTAATTAAATATTTAAAAATTATTGATTGGCTCATATATTACTAAACAAAATTATCGTAATACATTAGGATTACAAACAAAAAATCAACACAATAAATATAATAACGTTTTATTTCAATTTCGAGTTATTGTTAGGATTCTTTTAAGTATGGTAAATAATTAATGAATGTACTCAAAATCTCATTAATATTTTGTATTTTAAATGAACTACTATCGCTTTTTATAACTGACTCAAGAAATTATTTTTATACGAAAGGCAAAAATAATATTTTTTTCATTTGAATAACAATGCCAATCGAAAATGATTTAAGATTCAAGCTACGAAAAGACATTTAAATATGTTAATCATTATGAAAATATTCTAAGAAACTGATGACAGTTATTTATATTTATGTATGTAAAACGAAAAATAAATAAATAAATAAAATAGTAATGACACACAAATGCGATAAAATATTTTTTTTCACTTTGTCTTATGCAATGATTAAAATACCTGCGCATTAAATCTTTAAAAAAAAGAAAATATAGTTACCTTTTTTTGTTGTTTAAACACGATTCGCCGATTTGTCTGTATAAGCGCAGGAAGCTAAAAGAAATTAATTCGAAGTAAAATTGAAGCAAAATTTCCTCAGTTTTCTTCGAAAAGGGGTCTTTTTCTCAGGGTCATTCTGTCCCATTCTTTTCATTCGTCCTTAAACTTGTCATAAATCTTGATCGTGCTTTTCCCGATCGTGCTTTTGTCCAATGTATCGAAATTCTTCATTAACGCGCCCCCTCCTCCTTCCCCCAGAGGACCAAAGTTGAGAACTTATTGGTATTCCTTAAAAAAATAATTAACTATAGACTTGGAGGGTGACAGAAGACTTCTGGCGCTTATGGCCCTATCTTTTTTCGGAACGGGAAGCAGTTATCGAGCCCTTGCTCACTATGAATGGGCATTCAGTCTTTTGGTTGTTACAGAAATAAAAGAGAACTGTGATAATTTTTTTTTCAATGGGGCTGCGCATTGGTATTTTAAACCTTTGCAGACCTAGTACATTCCCCGGAAGCTGGTATCTCTTTTTATTGCGGCACCCAATAGGTGGATACCATTCCCCTCAGGTAAATTTGACGCCCAGTTTCCTCGGGAGGCGCCTGAGCTCTTGACGATGCAAACTTTGTGCTATGATTTAATTTTGCCGAGAGCATTCAAGCCAGACACTCTAAGGATCTTTCACATGCCATATAATCATACGACATAGCCGCTGTCGATTTTCTGCATCAAGAAAATCCACCGACTTGGGCCGAGGTCGAACCCGCAACCTTGGGTGTATTCACTGGACCATCTCTGAAAAAAATTCCGACTAAGGGCCAAGCCTTCTTTTAGCTTCTTAGTGCGAGATTTATTACAGTTAATCAATCAATAGACGAAAGGGTTATTGCCATTTACAAGCAAATAACATTCTGAATGGATTTTTTCTATCCTAAGTGTTATCTATATTTCACTTCAAACGATCTTTCTTTCGATCCGCGTTGAATGAGAAGTTTTTCCTACATTCAAAGATCACACCACTCCTTGTCTTCTCATTATTTGAGTAATTTTACCAGCTTTTAAACTTTTCTTATTGCGTTTCCTGAGATTCAGAATTCACACGGAAAACTTATATCGTTTTAAGCCAGTGACATAATATTTTATAAACATAAAATAGCTGGTAAAATGTTATCAATGATAAAAGACCATTGATAATATTTTACGACTTTTTGCTTGCACATGTCAGGGGCCCCTGTAGCTAGAAGGTTTTATTTTCGATGACGTAATATTGCCAGATGATATGTATAAATTATATCAATGTAATGTGTGTGTGTGTTTTTTTATGTCAGAAAGTATTTTGTTTTACTTCATGTCAGTAAACTAATTTTTTTAAATCATTTAATTTCCATATGCTCGCCACCCCCTCGTAGGGTTATCACGCCTACCCCCCGGGGGGGGGCGCCCCACAATTTGAGAAACACTGCTCTACAGGTTTTTTTTATAGGTTTTCTTTCATCTGTTTCACTATTTGATTCATTCATCAATTAAGAGAAATTTCAATCTCACTTAAATATTTCGCTATTTCTGTCATGCTGACTGAAATAAAACTGATCTTAAATTTAAAAAATACTTCAATCCAGTGCCGGATTACTCATTAGGTGGAGTAGGCAATTGCCTATGGGCTTCATGCCTTTTAGGGGCCCACAAAAGCGTGTTCTGTTTTCTGTTAGTGCTCCAAAAACAGGCTAAAGGGCCCCGAGAACTTGACTGCTTAGGGGCCTCCATGTCGTTTAATCCGACACTGCTTCGATCTCTTTCCCCATATTCTCAAAATATAAACACAAAAATCCAGATAACAATAAATCACGAACCTTCAAGTACTAAATTCTTTCGAAAGAACTAAATATTGGTAGTTGTTTATAGTCTGGGATCTAGGATCATTATTTTAATATCAGAAATCTGGGATCAATTTTTTTTTAAAACTTGGATCCGAAAACATATATTAAAGACCAAAGTTCAGGAAAACATTAAAAAAAATAACGGATTTCAACCGCAATTACATGTAATATATGAGGGCAACACTGATTGTTATACGGTTCAAATCATGCGTAATCATTGGGTTTGCAATATCAGTACAAGATTTTTTGTTGCACGTTGAACTTATAACTGAAGTCTATCAGCTTGGGGCCCCTGGCGGCCGCCAGGTCCGCCAGCCGCTTAATCCGCCTCTGTGGATATTGCTGAGTAACCCTCCCCCCCCTTTAGCTGCAACTGTAATGGTTATCTGCCTGCAAAGTAAAAAGTATTCAAATTGAATCTGAATGAAGGCAACTTATTTAAAAATTTATTTTATTGATCCTTATTTTTCATTTCATCCAGTATTTTGAACATTTTCTAATTCTCTGGAAAATTTTGAGCATGTGCACAACTTGTTTTAAGCAGGTTGTAAGGAATCAGTTTAAAGTTTGGATTTGAAATTTGTTACCATAGTCTTTATTTTTCATATTTGTGTTTATGATCAATCTACTAAACCTATATGATCATGTTATTTTCAATATTTCAGGATGAAAATTGTTGGGGTTCTTCCTTCCTTAGAAATTGTAATTTCTGACGTTCAGATGTTTAACTTGGTGAAAATTGGTACTAGCATTCCATTGCCTGAAAGTGAACCATCTGCTGAAATACTTCCAGGAACTGGTGCGGTATGTAATTATTAAAATATAAATTGTTTATATTATAAATTTTAGTAAAAATATACAAATCACATTAAAATTTTTTGAAATATGGTCTTTTTTTAATCAAAACTTGTTTTTAGTCATTTATATATTTTTCCTTAATATCATTTCTTGAAATAATACATTTTGAAACTTTTATGAGGTTTAAAATTTTTTTTTAAAGCTCATATATATTATGTTAAAATTTATAATACGTTGGTCTATTTATGAGTAGAATGAAATACCTGAAGTGTATTTTTGTTATTTAAACTTTTATGAGGTTTAAAAATTTTTTTAAAGCTCATATATATTATGTTAAAATTTATAATACGTTGGTCTATTTATGAGTAGAATGAAATACCTGAAGTGTATTTTTGTTATTTAATATTAATTTATCTGAGAAAATTAGTTGATAAAATTTGCTTTTACCTTTTTATAGAAAGGGGAACAGAAGGAAATGTGAAAATAATCATTATGTTTTTGGTTTGGTTTTGAAAAAATTCTGAAAAAAATTTCTAAATTTGAATAATTGCACGTCCTACAATATATAATTTCTGTTGTTTTTTTCTTAAATGACTAAAGTATGCATATTAAATTCTTTCATTATTGATATGCATTTAAATGTGTTCAGAATCCATTAGAAATATTTAATTCTTATTCATTTAGTGTGCGTGTTCAGCAAGTGTTTCTTTTAGGCAGAAAGACAGGGTTGGATGCAAACACATAGGCATTTAAAAAATACATTACCTTGTGGAAACATATGTTTTTACAGAAAATACAGTTATAGGAAATCAGATTTTCTAAATAACATTAAAATAATATGCAATTTGTAACAATTTATGAACCAACAACTGCTTGGAACAAAAAGTATATCTGAAATTAATAAAGTGTTGTCTTGAAATTTTAGATGTAGGCAAAGGGCATACTACAAACCTACATGTTTTATATTTTTTTTAATGAAAAATAATTGATATTTGGCCATTCTTGTAGTTATATACACCATATTTATTTTTAAAGAATATAGAAAATTCTAGCTAAAATTTATTGCTTTGTTTCTAGTCATCCGCAGCAGTTGGTGCTGATCTTGTTAATGTGAAAGTTGTACGAGATATAAAGAAGGAAGCTGTGAAAAATATAAAAAATATTTCATCAGAATCTGAAGAAGATTTGGCTGTTGAACAGAGAAAAGCATTACCAACACAAAGTACCAGTCTGGATTTAAAATTTGAAATACATGAAGTAAAATATTTTGATTATTTTTTGTTGTAAAATGTTTTTTCCAAAATATTTTAGAAGTACACATAATTTAAATTGTACCATTTAATTTTACTTTGGGTTTTTTAAAAGCATCTTTTAAAACTTTTTAAAAATAAAGTGTGTGATTCAGAAATGGTTTTTTAAATTAGTAAAAACAATCTAGAGGTATAAGTAATGAATGATTAAAAATTTGTTTATTAAAATTTTAAAATAATGTTACGAATTTTGTATAAAATAATGTAAATAATTTGTAATTGGATGTGCAATGCCTTTATATTATTCTATATTTATTTCATGTAAGATTGTAATATTCACAAGCAAGCCGTCCCTTACGTTATAATGGTGATTCATTGGTAACTTGGCAAAATATTGGCGATAGATCCAAGTTGGCATCATTTTTGGCGGCCAATTTGGCGACCATGTTGGCGAGTTCGGGACAATTGGATTCTTCTAGAAATTAGTAGAAAAATCCACTAACTTCATGATCTGTGACACGAGCGCATTTTTCCAGAAATTTCGGCCCCTGTTATAAATAGAGCGATACTCGCCGCAACAGTCAGTCTGATTTCAACCAGCGAGTAGTGAGCATTGTTTTGATTAGCGATTAGTAGACTTGCCTTGAACTTGATCAGTTCGGCTGTGCTTGTGAATAGTCATTTACATACGTGTATTTTAGACACTGCTTATTGTATCTGAGTGCTGTTGAAGGTGTGAAATCCTTCTGTTATTTATTCTGCGAATTTTGCTGCTGAATCCTGTATTTCAAGGATTGGTTTTCGTCAATAAATACTCATCGCTCTTGAAGAATTGCCTTGCTATTTACATTTCATTTTGCATAAAATCCCCGATCTACGTAACAATTTGGTGTCAGAAGCGGGAATTTATGCCGATAACAAGAGGGATGGATGAGCAACTGAAGGCTCTGTTGGAAGGCATAAATGCCTTGAAAAGTGGCCAAGAAGAGACTAGAAGAGGCCAGCAAGAAATGCAGAAAGGCCTGGAAAATGTACAGAAGAGTCTAGAGGAGACCAAAAAGGGTCAAGAAGAGCTAAGAGATACTCTAGAAAAGAAAATCAATAGTGTGGAAGAGAGAATAGCTGTAAAAATGGAAGAGAAGATAGAAAAGAAAGTAGAACAAGTTGAAGGAAGAATCGAAGAAGTAGCTGGGAATTTTAACCTCGTATCACAGCGAGTAGAAGATTTAGAAAAAAAGCTTCTTGCTTGCGGGAATACTTTGAACGAAAGCAAATTTGTATCTGCTGCTCCAGCAACTGTGTCTACTTCTCCACTGCCTCTGATTGCCTCTCCAATATCGGTGAAACTGTCCACCTATGACGGAAAAACTAACTGGGAGGTATACAAAACTCAATTTTCCATAATTTCAGAAGCTAATGGATGGACTGAAGGCAGCAAAGCATATCAGCTTGCAGCATCCCTTAGAGGAGAAGCCGCTGAAACACTGCACTCTTCCTGACACAGAGCGGCTAAATTTGTACTCCCTCTATAATGCTCTGGATCTTTGGTTCGGCCAGAAATACTCCAAAGACTACGCACGCCTGCAGATGAAAATAAGACTCCAGAAAACCGGAGAAAATTTGCAGGAATATGCCTCCGAAATAGAAAGGCTCGCCAACTTGCCTTTCTTCGACCAGCCAGCAAATGTGCGAGAAATAGTTTCCCTGCAACATTTCGTGGATGGACTGAAGGATGGAGAAATTCAGAAGGCTATAAGAATGGCAGATGTTCAGGACCTAAAATCTGCCCTATTATATGCCTTGAAATTAGAGGCCGCCACTCAAGCCAGTCGCAGAGACCGCCATTCCATCCGGGGAGCTAGAGTGACTGCAGATGCGCCCTCTGAATCTCCATGGATAAACAACATGGAAAAACTGAGAGAAGAAATGCATACTTTAATGGCTAAACATCAGAACCAAGAGAAACGCAACTTCAAGTGCTGGGGATGCGGAAGAGCGGGACATCTGAGAAATAACTGTCCCTGAGCAAGAAAAGAGAGTCCCTTCTCTTCTTCGAAGCAGGAAAACTGGGATATGGCCATCTCGCGGGGCGGTGGTCGCCAGATAATGAAAAGCCCCATCGCAATATTCTCCAAATAACTGCAGTGAATGGCGGTGAAAATGGACTTTATGTGATTGGACAAATTAATAATATTTCATGCCGTATGGTTGTCGATACTGGAGCCAATGTGTCAATAATCAGGAAAGATTTGGCTCGAAACTCCAAAGTTAAAATTATCTGGACACCGCCCTGCGTTTCCTTGCAAACAGTGACTGGTGAAAAGATTTGTGTACATGGGAAAGCTAATATCACTCTAAGGTTTGGAAATATCAATTATCGCCATATGGCATATGTAGCAGATATTACAGATCCCTGTAGCAGATATTACAGATCCCTGTTTCATGGGACTAGATTTTCTGAAGAACAATAACTTCAAACTGGACTTTGAAAATAGCAATATGCATTCAAAATTTGAAGACATCACTCTTTTTGGCTTACAAACTCAGTTTGAATCCAACCAAAAAATTATAGCAAAATCCAACATCTCATTATCACCAAGAACCGAATGCATAATACCTGGTTTAGTAGAAGAAAATAGGAAATTCCAATTCGGCCTAATTGATTATCCTGACCCAGACAGTGCAAAGGCAGGAGTACTGATAGCTTCATCGGTAGTAGACCTCTCGAAGTCAGTCATCCCAGTAAGAGTGGCTAACATCAGTGATAAGACCAGAACTATCCAGGAAGGAGAGGTAATAGCAGCTTGTGCTCCTGTCACATGTGTTGACCGAAAGTGCAAAAGCCAAAACCTTTCTTCAGGGGATCTAGTCAGGGATTTACTACGAAACACGGACTTAGACGAGAAACAGAGATGTGCTGCAGGAGAGCTGATTTCAGAATTCCAAAGCCTATTTTCAAGAACATCTGAGGACTTTGGAAGAACTAGACTAACTCAACACTGAATTGATACGAGAGTATTAAGCAGCACCCCCTACGACTGCCGTTTGCTAAACAGGAAGAAGTCCAAACACTCATTAAAGACATGCAAGATAATGATGTCATTGAGCCGTCATCAAGTCCCTGGGCATCTCCCATTGTCTTGGTCAAGAAGAAAGATGGCTCTACCAGATTTTGTGTGGACTATCGTCGGCTGAATGACGTGACCAAGAAGGACAGCTACCCTCTTCCAAGAATAGATGACACGCTTGATACACTCGCTGGCAATACCTGGTTCTCTACCCTAGATCTCAAGAGTGGGTATTGGCAGGTAGAAATCCACCCTGACGATAAAAGAAAAGACTGCCTTCACCACGGGACAAGGACTCTGGCAATTTAAGGTTATGCCTTTCGGCTTGTGTAATGCACCTGCAACATTCGAGCGCCTTATGGAAACAGTTCTCGGAGGACTTTCGTACGAGGCCTGCCTGGTTTATCTTGATGACATCATAATCGTGGGGCGTTCCTTCGAAGAACATTTTAACAATATTAGGCGTGTGCTACAAAAGCTGAAAGAAGCTAACCTCAAGTTAAGTCCATCCAAGTGCCACCTGTTCCGGCGGGAAGTCACCTATCTCGGGCATATTATTTCGGCGGAAGGTGTAAGAACAGACCCGGATAAGATATTGGCCGTGAAAAACTGGAAAAGCCCGACGGATGTTCACCAGCTACGTAATTTCTTGGGCTTATGTACGTATTACCGGAAATTCGTGAAAGATTTCTCAACAATCGCCAGACCACTCCATAAGCTGACCGAAGCAAAACAGAAATTCATCTGGACGAACGAGTGTAACAACGCCTTTAACAAGCTCAAGGACGCACTAACATCTGCTCCAATCCTGGCATATCCTGAAACTGGGAAACAGTTTATTCTGGATACAGATGCAAGTTGTGAGAGCATCGGAGCTGTATTGTCCCAAGAAATAGATGATCAGGAGCGTGTCACCGCCTATTTTAGTAAGTGTCTGTCCAGACCAGAAAGAAACTACTGTGTAACTAGGAAGGAACTGCTTGCTATCGTAAAAGCCGTGGAGCACTTCCATCCTTACTTCTATGGTCGACGATTCCTACTTCGAACAGATCATGCATCATTGACCTGGCTACTGAATTTTAAAAATCCAGAAGGTCAAATAGCCAGGTGGATACAAAGACTGCAGGAGTATGACGTAGAAATTTGCCATAGAAAAGGATCATCACACGGAAATGCAGACGCACTTTCGAGAAGACCCTGTCCTGAGAGCTGTAAATACTGCTCGAGAGTCACAGAAAAATTTGGCGTAATAGATCCAGTAGTCCGCCAAGTTACAATGCCATTAACATCGGAATTGGACCCGTGGAGTGACGTGAGCGTCCGAAAAGATCAACTGGCTGATCCTGAAATTAAACCAGTAATGGAATTCAAAGAGTCATCTGATGAAAAGCCCAGCTGCAAGACATCGCCTCTTTCCATCCTACAACAAAGCGTTACTGGGCTCTTTGGGACTCTCTGCACCTGAGAAATGGTGTTTTATATCGAAAATGGGAGTCTGACGACGGAAAAGCATTCAGGTGGCAATTAATTCTCCCAAAGACAAGAATATCGACAGTCCTAAGCAAACTCCATGGCAGTCCAACTGGTGGTCATTTTGGTGTTATGAAGACCTTACAAAAAGTCCGAGAGCGCTTCTACTGGAACAATGTGCGGAGTGACGTTGAGAAGTGGTGTCGCACATGTGATCCCTGTGCTGCACGTAAAGGTCCAAGAAAACGCACCAGAGGACGACTCCAGCTTTATAATGTGGGAGCGTCTTTCGAACAAATAGCTTTCGACATCTTAGGCCCACTTCCGAGATCATCAGACGGCAACAACAACATCCTGGTTGTCATGGACTACTTCACTAAGTGGCCTGAAGCCTATCCTATATCCGACCAAGAGGCCCCGACTGTTTGCGAGGTTCTAGTTCAACATTGGATCTCAAGATACGGAGTTCCTCTACAACTGCACTCCGATCAGGGAAGGAACTTCGATTCTGCAGTTTGCAAGAGACTGTGTGAGATACTCAGCATTGACAAAACCCGGACAACAGCTTTACATCCTCAGTCTGACGGCATGGTATAGAGGTTCAATCGGACCATCCTGAACAGCCTCTCTCTCCTGGTATCCAGTAATCAACAGGACTGGGACCAGAAACTGCCTCTTTTCCTGCTTGCCTACCGGAGTGCCGTCCACGAGACCACTGGCTATTCCCCATCCCAGATGCTCTTCGGACGTGATCTTCGTTTGCCTGCAGATCTCTTGTTCAGCCGGCCACCAGATGCTCCTTTGGCGCCTGAGGAGTATGTTGAGAAACTCCAGGCACGGATGGAGGAAATGCATCATTTGGCTAGGGAAAGAATCGGCATGGCTTCAGAGAAGAAGACCTGATACGACGCAAGAGCAACCGGACACGACTTCCACGAACGCGACAAAGTGTGGTTATGAATCCGAAACGTCGCAAAGGACTCTCTCCGAAGCTGCAGACCAACTGGGAAGGCCCTTACACAGTCCTGAAAAGACTGAATGACGTTGTGGTTCGGATACAGAAATCACCACACACAAAACCGAAAGTAATACACTATAATAGGCTAGCCCCTTACCTTGGCCAAGGAGACTAAGATCCCTAAGTTCAGACCATGGTCACTAATTATTTTGTAAATAATGTGATTTATTTAACTTTCTAATTTTTTTAGTTTTATTTTAGTGTTGTAATTTATATTTGTATTTTGAATTTATTTGCTTTTTGCTGTTGAGTATTTGACTATTAAATGAATAGGTTATGTCTGTAAATAGATGCCTCTTACTCAGGGATTGTACTGCCCAGGACGTGCAGTCTTTGAAGAGGGGGCAATGTTACGAATTTTGTATAAAATAATGTAAATAATTTGTATTTGGATGTGCAATGCCTTTATATTATTCTATATTTATTTCATGTTAAGATTGTAATATTCACAAGCAAGCTGTCCTTTACGTTATAATGGTGATTCATTGGTAACTTGGTGAAATATTGGCGATAGAGCCAAGTTGGCATCATTTTTGGCGACCAAGTTGGCGAGTTCAGGACCCTCTGGATTCTTCTAGAAATTAGTAGAAAAATCCACTAATTTCATGATCTGTGACACGAGTGCATTTTTCCAGAAATTTCAGCCCCTGTTATAATATTTTTTTTTTTAATTTTAAAAATAATTTTTTTGTATTGAATAGTTTATGAAATTTAATTGTGGTTATTTAATAAATTAAAAGTAAAAAAGCTTTTAAAACAAGCTTTTATTTAAACGCGCTAAAAAGAATAAAATAAATTTTTCTTTAAAACTTTTTTTACTATCAACTTTTTCCGTCATTACATAATTTATATGATATAAAAGCTCGTCGCGAGATTAAAGTACTCTTATTTACTTAGTTTGAAATTTTTAAAAATTAAAATCAATCAGATAAAGTTATTTAATTCACTTGTTTATCTGCAGAGGTAAATCTCGCGACAAGCTTTTATATCATATAAATTGTGTAATGACGGAAAAAGTTGATAGTAAAAAAAGTTTTAAAGAAAAATTTATTTTATTCTTTTTAGCGCGTTTAAATAAAAGCTTGTTTTTAAAAAAGCTTTTTTACTTTTAATTTATTTTTCACTTTTTGGTTATCACTGGACAGGTTTCTCAGTATGTTCATCTCATTCAATGCATCATTGTTGCTAGGTGTTTGCCGGTATTTTCGAACAGTTAGCTAAATGAATTATCGCAAAAAGGAAACTAGATGAAAAACACAATTTTTTCTGAAAACCGTAATTTTTAAGCAATTTTTTCAATCTTTGTACAGATCTTGGGTAATATTGTCCTACACACGAAAAAAAGTTTCATGAGATTTTCTTCATAAATGACGAAGTTAATTGAGTATTTCTTGAAAAATCGTAAAAAAAAAAGTTTTCGGCATTTTATTTTTTAATTGATTAATTCTAAAAAAGCAAAGCATGAGCTGTTTTAGTACAGAATGTTGATTCATTTAACCAAAAAAAATTCATGCGCAACGATTTAGACATTATTTTCATAAAACCGCATCGATTTTGATTTTATTTAAATAAAATCGTAAGAAATACAAATATTATTATTTCGTAAAAAACATTATACCTTATCGGGACAAAATAAATGATCTTTCCGATTCTGTAATTGTTTTTTGACTGAGTTTCATAGATTAAAGTTAGATAAATTTTTTAAAAAATTTCTACAATGCTCCCTCTCAGTTCAACTTTGCAGCATTGAGAAAGGTATACAATGTACCAATCTACTTGAAAAATAGCTCTACTATTTTTTGTTTTGAATTTAAATCGAAGAAAATAGATAGAAATTTCTAAACAAATTGCATACGTTGCTGAAATTAGATTATTTTTACGTTGTAGAAATGTAATTATTTTTAGACAAAGTTAATTAATACAGTCATTAGCGCAACATTATAAAAATCCAGTTTGGCTGAAAACCGATTTTCGACGCCAACTTTTGTCATTGTTGTAACAATAACATTATTACAACAATGCTGACATATCAAAGTTGGCGTCCAAAACTAGTTTAACGTTTTTCATTAATATCTTTTTAATTAATTACAATATCGGAATATAAATGGTCAAAACATGCATTGTCACCCAAACTAAACGTGTATACAAAATTTTAGCTCAATAGGATGAAGATATCAACTTCAAAATTGAGTTGCAAGATTCCACCCGAACAAATTACATACATTGTAAGTTAAATAAAAGCTTTTAATAAAATAGCTCTACTTTTTTTTTCAATTTAAATCCAAGAAAAGATAGAAATTTGTAAAAAAATTGCTTACGTTGTAGGAATGTAATTATTTTTTAGACAAAGTTAATTAATACAGTTAATAGCGCAACGCTATGAAATTTTAGTTTGGCTGAAAACCGATTTTTGATGCCAACTTTTGTCATTGTTGTAACAATAATATTATTACAACAATGCAGACATATCGAAGTTGGCGCCCAAAACGTTTTTAATTAATATCTTCTTAATTAATTGCAGTATCAGAATATAAATGGTCAAAACATGCATTGTCATCCAAACTAAACGTGTATACAAAATTTCAGCTCAATGCGATGAAGATATCAGCTTCAAAATTGAGTTGCAAGATTCCACCCGAACAAATTGCATACATTGTGAGTTAAATAAAAGCTTTTAAAATTGGATGAAAGGAAAAAGTTTATCAAATTTAAATTTATTTTGTGTTTTATTAAACCAATATGTTTCTTTAATTCCTTCATTGCTATTTTTAAGAGTTGAAATTTGTTTCTAATTTTCTGTGTTTTAATATGCATATTTTCCCTTAGTTTTCCTTTGCTGTATCTCGAGCAACAAAAGAAAAAGATATTAATATGCTTAAGTTTGCATTTCATAATTTTGGTGCTGGTTTAGTTATGAGAACATTTGATATGACAGCTGATGTTTATTTGGGAGGAATCATTCTTGACCATTCTGAATTTTCAAGTAAGTGTATTAAAATTAGTTTTGTTATATTAAATATTTATTAGTATTACTCTTAAATTTATTGAAATTCATTGTGTATCATAAATATTTTTGAGATAGACAAGACTGAATGTTAAATTAATCTAATTTTCTTTTCTTTTTAATGGCCTATGTCTTATGCTACAATGCTAATTTTTTGACTTAACTTTTCAGCCCCAAAAGGAGAACCTTTAAAAATGATTTCATCAATTACAAATGGTTCAGATGAACATTTGTTTACATTGAAGTATTTATCAGTAAGTGTAAAATATGATGGTATTTGTTACTTAGAATATTTTCATTAAAAATTTTTTTAGTAAATATTTAATTTTAGTGATTAGCTAAGCATATTATTGAACAATAAAAGAAATCTATTGACAAAATAGTTTAATTTTCAAAACTGCATCATATTCAAAGATTTCTTTAACTAATGTTTTGATTAATAATGGTATTCAACCTTTACAATATTTAAATTATGAATATGTTGAGACTGAATAACGCAAAGTACGGAGAAAATGAAATTTCTATTAATTAAAGTATTTTCAAGATTCAGTTTTATTTATTATATTATTGACATATTACAGACAGTTAAATCTTTTATAGATTTGTTAAATAGTATGTGAATACCAAAATTTTTGTATTATGATATATAAATGGTATTTGAAGTTTTTGTAGGGTTTTCTTTGTTCAATTGTTTTTAGTCATCATAGAATCTTTATTTTACATAATTTTGTGATTTTAGGTAGATAAAAAAGCTCCTGATTTTGAAACTGTGCATGAATCCACAATGCAGACCATATCTGCAAATTTCAGATCTATTGATTTTATTTTACATCAAGAAGCAATTTTGAGTCTAATGGATTTTACTAATTCTATTCTGTTAAATGTCCAACCAGTTTCTAAAAAACTTGAACCTATGCCAGTTACCAATCCTACTATTAAAAAACGAACATCTAGTGAAGAAAAATCGGCACAAAAATCAGGTATTTATTACCCTATATTTTATGAATTTTTTAATTATAAATTATATTGTGATAACTTAAAACTCATTTTATCAAACACAGATATCTTAAATAATTGTAGCATTGTATATAATGTTTTCTTTTTCAGCTGCAAAGAAGAAAGCGGAATCTCAAATTGTTGAGCTGAAATTAAATGCTGCATTGGAGTCCATCCGATTGATTATTTGTAACAAGAAATATGATTTGACAGATATTAGAATAAAAGGTACATTTTAAATTTATTTTTTATACATGTTAGATAAAATTAAAATAATATGGATACTTTAAAAGTAATCTAATTTACAACATATTAAGCTATTCTTTTCCCATTTTTAGGAATGAATACTTCAGTTACCATGCAGAAATCAAAGACCAGTGTTTTTGCTTCACTTAAAGATGTCATTGTTTCAGATCCTTCTGAAGGAGCTTTATATCCCCAGGTGATGATTTTGAGATATTTTAGAGAGCATTTTTAATTTGAAAGCTTTTTTTTTTTAAAAAAAAAAAAATTAGGTTTTGTTTTATAATTTTGAATGTTAATCATTTGCTTAAAATTATGGATTTTTTTATTGGTAAGTTTAATAGAAACCAAAAGTTTTCATTTCTGCCAAAATGTATATCATTCTTAAAAGTGAAAATAAGTATATATAATTTTATGTGTATATAATTTGTCAGTTCAATATATACATGTGTGTGCTTTTAATCCTGCAATTTAAAGATTAAGTTTTTGCAATTATATTAATGTGGTAATATTCTGTATAATGTGGTTATGGTCCTGTACTATCTTGCTAGTTTCATGACTGTTATTTAGCTATAGGTTAGAATAAGAGTCATTTAGTATTGTTATTAAATTATTATATAAATGCATCAAAAATAATGTAATATATATAAACAAAATAATTTGTGATATGCAATCAATGAAATTTTTTCTGGTTTTTAAAAATTGAAGAAAGATAATATCAAATAGTAAAATTGGTGAATCTTTTCAAATTTAAGATATTTTAACACTGAAATTTTTTTTTGTGTGTATTCCAGAATTTAAAGAATATTTTAGTATTTAAAAAAATTTCTGTTAGTTTATATTATTTTTTTTATTTTCAATAATATTTTTAAATGTATATTCCCCCCCTCAGATCATAACTACAACTGCTGGAGAAGTTCTGGATGTGAAACTTATTATGTTTAATGATGCTACTGAAGATGAAAATTACTTTGATATGTCTGCTGTTGATATGAGCGTTGTTGTTAGTTTTGGAAGGATGAAAATTATATTTTTAAATAAATTTGTGTCATCTTTATTGGTGAGATTTTAATGTGTTTTATATTTGTGTATTTTTGAAGACATATCGTTTTTATTTATTTATTGGCCAAGAAAAAAATGTGTTACTTAATCATTTGTTAATTCAGACCATATATACATTCAATAAATCATTCTTATGTGTATAGTGGAGTTCAATTTTTTTTATCCCTTTAAAAACTGAGATATTATGAAGCACTTTTTTGCTTCTCAAACATGGATTTTAAAATACTATAAATTTTATTTTTTGAACTGAGGTACAATTAATGAATTTCTATCATTATATATATGTCATGTTGATCATTTAAAGCTATTTGGCAATCTTTTGAATTAACTGAATTTTTATTTTGATATTTATTATGTTGATTAGTATTTTGATTTTTTTAATGTTATGTTATGTAATTTCTTAAAATGATTTGTATTTGAATTTTTTTAGTATTTATATTTTTTTCTTTTTTAAAGTTCTTTTTGGACCATTTTCAAGCTGCAAAAGATAAAGTTGTGGAAGCAAGTGCTGCTGCAGCTGAAATTGCAAAGCAAAACATGGAGGAAGTGTATGAGAAATCAGTGAGAATATTATTGAACATTGTAATAGAAGCTCCTGTAATCATCACTCCACAAAACTCATCATCAGACAATGCAATTGTTGCTGATCTTGGGGTTTTAAAAATATTAAATAAATTTTCACTTAGTGAGAAAAGGAATGAATTGGGCATGCCTGCGATATTTGAAAAAATGTGTCTACATTTAACTAATCTTCAACTGTTTAGGTAATTGTTTAACTTTATTCTGTGTGTGTGTGATTATGAATTTAAAAAAAAAATTAGTTTATTGTTCTGACATGAAAAAGGATTTTAAAATTTAAATTTTATGCTATTATATATTGACATTTTAAGTTAATTAGAATTATGTTATAATTTAATATCAGCTTAAAAAGGAATGTTGTTTTATTGAAAGTTTTGTGAAATAAATTGTGTTTTTTCTTTGATTTGTAATTTTTACTGAGCAAAATTGTGTTGAAGGGGTTTTGAAGTATTGGTTATACCATCCCCCAAATATGTGGGCTAGTTAAGCCAATGTTAAATTTCTTGTTGACATACTCTTGTTTCCAATGCACAAGTCTAATTATTAAAAATTAAACATTTAAAATTATTTATATTTTAAGTAAACAATTTTAGACTGGCTGAACTGAAGTATAGATTGTAGAGGTGAATGTAATGCTTTATTTTTATAAATTGAGTGAAAAAATTTTTTTTGTTGATGTTTATGAGTTATTTATTGAGAAAAGTATTTTAATTTATATATTTTTTATGTATTCTAAATTGAAATAATGTTTTTCTCTTACAAAAGAAAATTTATTATGCAATGTGTTTTTATTTCTTGGTTATAAATGGTGTTAAAATAAAGGGAAAATATAGTATCAAGGACAATATTTAGAAATGTTTGAATAAAAAAAGTGATTTTTAATTTAAGTTTTATGAATTTGTAGAAAGCCTTTATTATAATAAAAAAAAATTTGTGATTTTTTTAAGCTTCACATGAAATGTGTATATTGTAAAATCTGGCATATAACACACACTGTTGTATAACGGGCACCTTTGTTTTCAATCTGCAATTTTTAATTTTTATGTATATTTGCTGTATAAAGCCCACTCTTTTTTACAAATAAACCTGAAATGTATGTGCGCAATGCTCTTATGTTTTGAAGTCATATATTCGAGGTATTATTCCATGCATTAGAAAAAAAATAGTATGCTTCTAGAATTACAACCCTTTAAGTTCATAAAGAATGTCATTTCTTTAAAAAAAATAACCAGCATTTTGATATATGTTGAAATCTTATTTTTCCTATGCTCCTCTTTTTTTTAAAAAATTTTTAAAGCACATTTTTATTTCTGGCATATAACACACCCATAAATTTGGATCTTATTTTTTGTGCTAAAAGTGTGCGTTATATGCTGGATTATACAGTAAATACATTTATACATACTTTGTACTTTAAAAAAAGGAAAAGTTTTATCTTCAAATTTTCTTTTGGTGGGATTAAAATGATCGTGAAGTTGATAGTGGAATTCCAAAAATTTAAAATGATTTTTTCTTGTTTCGTAGTTTACTCTTTAATTTGCTTTTACTGTACTTTTTCGAAGGTAACAGACTTATTCTTTGAAATCACTACTTTGTATTATTTATGATTATCTGTACTGAATTATCTTGCATTATTTGTTTTTTTTCAGGGATTGAGAATATTAGAGAATGACTGGGCAGAAAAATAAGATTTATAGTTTTCTCATTAAACTTTTATTGAACAAAATTATTTACTTCAAGAATGCAGTTAAATTACAGGAAAATGATTTTAAGTTGAATTTGCCGAGTTAATGTAATCATGTAATTAAAAAGAATGATAAAAAGGTCCCCCTCTCTATATTATCTGTATATCTAATGGATGTATATTTACATTTTTAAGTACCATTGATTTATATGCTGCTTTTCCCTTGCTGGTGATTTTTTCTCAATTGAAAATATTGTAAAATTTTGTTTAAAAATTAAATTTTTGTAAAAAATTTTGCAAAAATTTTAATAGTGATTATTGTTATACTTTTTTTTTGTGCAAAATGTTTTTTTTATAAATTTTAATACAAAATTTGACTTAAAAGTATTATTTTGAATATAATTTAGTTTTTATTTTATGATGCAGAGCAATCATAAAGCCTGATACTGGAGATGTTATTGCAGAATGTTTGATATTAGAGCCTGTAAGTTTTAGTTTGGATATCACTAGAAACCATTCATTTGGTTGGTATACTGAACTGCCAGAAATGCATATAGCTGGAGAACTTGCAGCAGTGAAAGTAAATTTTTTTTCTTGTAACTTATTCATATTGTGATTTTTTTGCTTTTGAGATGTATTGATAGTTTAAATTATTCAACAAATTAAAAACCTTAGTTAAAATGACTTGATATTTTGAACTTTTATAAAATATTGTAAAATTTTAATTGTTAGTTAAATTAATTACATTCAATTAAGTTAATTATCAATTTAATGAAAATATGTGTTTCTTTTTTATGCATACTTATTTCTGAATTTACTGAACTTTATTCCTGTTGTTTCTTATCCCAGATGGTGTAGCTCAGCTACACCATCTCCATAAAACCAAAAATCGTGAATTCGGATTTGGTTTCATAGTAATGGGAAATGAGCATCTTCAATTGATCCAAGGACCTGGGGCACCATAGGGAGAAGACTGACTTAGCCCCTAGTGCCTGCTAACTTTAGCTGCACATATTGGAATGGCCTTCACATCTAGGGTGACCCTACCAGGAGTATATACTCCTGACGTATGTTGCCCATTCCCTCCAGGTACACCCTCTCACCACTTTGAGGCAGCTAGCAAGTCTTGAGAGGGACTGCTGCTTTATTGCTGAAAGATATTACTGTATTTACTTAAATCTAAGCCACACCCTCAATTTTTGACAAGTTTTTGAGTAAAAATAAAAAATTGTGTAAAAGTTTCACCAATATCCAATATTTAAGAAACTTAAAAACAAAATGAGAAGTAATAAGAAGTTAATAATTTATTTTACCACACTCGAACCTATAAGTATTCTAACCATCAGTATCATGTTTTGAAATGATTCGGCATTCCCATTGTGTTTGTGCGTTTCACAGCTGACTTCGGAATTAATGCTGGAGTTGCCATTTTCTCCCATTGTGTTGTCTTCCAATGCATTTCTTATGCAACATTTTTTAAAGAATGTATTATAAAGAATTATTAAAGACTGTTGAACATTTACAAGCAAAAATTATATTGTTTTGCTTACGCCATCGATGAATATTCGTTTCATTTGTGCCAAATTTTCAGTGGCCGCTGCTCAGTTTCCCTTTTTCTCTGCATATAAAATGTCCTTCCTTTTCATACTTGTGTCTTAGTGAACTTATCTTGATGCTACTACCTTGATGATTGCCTTTGATGTTTTTAGTTTGTTTTCTTTGATGTTAGATTAAAAGAAAGTGTATACAAAAGTATTTCCTAAATACGAGCAGCCAACAATGTTTAAGATAGACTGAATACTGGAAGTAAATTGCAAAACAATAGATCCATCGATGCAAGTGCCCAGAATGGATGGTTACATTTTTCTTTTGAAAGGAGTGGGAATTCAATTTCCCACATCCAACAAATGTTTTGCCTTCAATTCCAAGCCGCATCCTATTTTCGGTATCATTAACACTGGGAAAATAGGGTAGCTTAGATTTGAGTAAATACGATGATTTAAATTAATCTGCAGGTTAACATTGAGCACACCAAGTTTAATTACAAAATAAATATTTAAAGTAAAGTTTTATGAAGTTATGATATGGGGTGGATAATCGATTGCTTAAATTAATGTTGCATTTAAAAGTAATTTAAGTGCTACTAGCAGTTGGACCTCATAATTCTTAACTCGTCAAGTGGCAAGCATTACTCCTGAACTGGTACCCCATTCTTTTAAATTTCAGTGAACACTTTGAGCCTTGATGTTTTTAATGTACATCATTCCCATTACATAATAGGGCTTCATAGTGGCACCAAGATTCAAACCTGACAACTACAACTGTTTGTCATGAGCTTGTAACCAGAGATAAGGAATAAAATTGAATCTAAATTGGGAAGTGTTTTAAAAGAATTAGGGCATTTTTCTTACTGTAGACACTTAATGTAATCAATTAGCATTTCAAACTTATACCTAGGTTTTGATAAATAAATTTTTGCAATGAAAATTTTCTTAAATACTTTCAATATACTAATAAGTTCTCTTCTATGGTTAAATTTGCTTAAATTTTGAATTTTGAAGGTATGCCATCACTGTACACTGGTGTTCAAAAATTAAGGACGAGATGATTTTTTCAATATAACTTTGTACAAAAGCATTCCAAATCAACACATTTAATACCGTAAGATTCACAATACGTAAGGACATGAATAATGTAAGCAACACTTACTAAAAGAGAAATCAGAGGGATAAAAAGAAGCTTTATTGAAAAAGTAGCATGGAGCGCAATGCGACTGAAGGCCGAAACATCCCTGTGATGGGTGCCCAGCTAGAAATATCCGTTCTTTAGTAGGGGATATGATCTCCCCTGACTGCTAGGCAGGTTTCACAGCGTCTGCCCATGCTGAGAATGAGGGTGTCAATGAGTTGTTGAGGCATTGCTGCCCATTTGTCTTGCAGCGCCAATCGAAGCTCCGGAATCGTTACTGGTGGTAAGGTACGAGCTGCCAAGTGTCTGCCTAGAAAATCCCATACATGCTCGATGGGATTGAGATCCGGAGATCGTGCCGGCCAATCCATACGTTCAATATCCTCACTCTCTAAGAGCTGTTCGGCAGCTACTGTGCGATGACATGGTGCATTGTCGTCCATGAAAAGGAACTGCGGACCTATAGCGCCTCTAAAAAGACGCACATATGGAAGAAGAATCTTGTTACATGTCAACGTCGGGTCCTGTTGACTGAACCTGCGTCGAAGATGTGAAGGTCTGTACGACTACCAAGCATGATGCCTCCCCAAACGAGGACACCGCCACCTCCATACCTGTCCCTTTCAATGATGTTTGAGGGATGATTGCGGCTTCCCCGCTCTCTCCAGAGGAGTATGCGATGAGAATCGCTACTCAGACTGAATCTGCTCTCATCTGTAAAGAGTACTCGTCCCCATTCATTGTCTCTCCAATTAAGGTGTTCCCGGCACCACAGAGAACGCCTTCTCCGATGGGCAGGCGTTAGAGGTACACACCGTACAGGGCGTCGTGCAAACAGACCAACACCGTGCAGTCTTCTGGCCACGGTAAAACGCGATATCGGTCGTCCAGTTGCCTGTGTCGTGTGTCTAGCGATTTCTGCCGCCTGTTTCTTCTGGCCTGTAAGGCAATATACCGGTCATCTGCGGGTGTGGTTCCTCATGGACGACCACTACTGAACCCCTGGATAGCTGTTCCTGTAGTTTGAAATTGTCTCCAAAGTCGTGAAACGATGCTGTGAGCAATTTTGAACTCTGCAGCCACACTTGTTACACTGCGACCTTCCTCTAACTTCCCAATGATTCGACCTCGGGTAAAAGCATCCAGATGTCGTCTAACAGATTGATTATTCGCCAGTTCTCGCTGAAGCAGCAACTCGGTGTGATTTTAACTGCTATACGGTGTGCAATCTCTTTGCCAGAAATACTAATCTTACACCGACAACATGCTTTACTACTCAGACACTCCCCCATTACGTCTACCTGCATATCTGCGCATGTGCTACCGTACATCACCTCACTTAATCTCCTGATTGGTCTTTCTGTCCGCTCTGCCTCTTCGTCCAGCTGATATGCTAATTTTTCGACTTTTTCCTTAATTTTTGCACACCAGTGTATAGTATATATATTTTTTGAGTTAAATTAAAATTTCTTGTTTTGTTTTTTAGATTACTTTGAGTCAGGATGACTATAATACAGTTATGAGTGTCCTGAATGAAAATTTAACTGAAACTAGTGCTGAGAGACAGTCAACCGCAGTTCCTATTGCAACTGAACCTGTCAATAGCAAAACACAAGTAACACCTGGTAAGTTTATTATAAAGAAATAGAGTGCAGCATGTGTATTTTTGTTTATTAAATGTTTTAAATATTTCTTTCAAAATGCTATTAAGATTAAATTAATTTCAGATGAGCTAAGTCCAAAAGTTTTTTTCCCTCATAAGTTATAAATTATTACTGATATACTTAATTTTATGATTGAATATGTACTGATCTTATGGCAATGTACAAATAATTTAAAATATTTCTTTTAAAAACTTATTTTGATTTTTCTTAATACACTGGTTTTTTTATTTATTTTATAAATTGTTAAAAAGTTAGTTTTGTATATTAGAGAACACATTTATTAACAATCTTTGAATAGTGGTTTTGATAACTGATAATTTAAAAGTTGGTAGGGATTCTAAAATCATTAATTTAGGGAACAAGATGTAAACTTTTTAAATTTAATCATAGTCATTTAAAGTTTAATTTCTTTTGGCAAAATATTGTTTTAGATTTTGTAAATAGGAATGGCAGTAAGAAATTTTAAGTTTGATTATGTTGGTTAGGTTTTGAATTTATAATGATGATCAGAGGTAATGAATTAAAAGTTTTATTTTATAAAATTTAATTGACAGTAATTAAGAAAAGTGAGTAATAGTTCTCTATAAAAATTCAATCCTTTTCTATTATACTATCATTATTTGTATCGAAAGTACTAAGTTTGTAAAATGTTTGGTACTGAAAAAGTGTTATCTTTTTTTTAATTGTATATTTAAATGTTTGTTTTCAAATTTAAGACTTATAATGGATAACGAAATATAGGAATAATCGATCTAAAATTTAAAGAATTGTTTTTTACAAAAGTAATAGAAATTTGGAAGAAAGTTTAATTAAATATAACTTAGAAATATATGTGTTAAAATTAAAAAAAAAGATTTTAGGTGTATAAATATTTTTTTTTAAGGAAATGAGTATGTGCTCATACTGTCATCTAATATAAAGTCTTTTTTTTTTTAAAAATGAAATAGTTTATTGTGTTTTGGTTTTCCACCACTTGAAGGAGAAATACCTGCAATAATTTTGTAATTTTAAATATTTTTAACAAAGAAAAAAGGTAGGGAAATTTTTGATGTGTATAGTTGTGCATTTCTTTCATGAAATATGCTCTTATTGTGCAGAATTTTATTTCTGGATTTTCTGAGCTCCAATATGTTATTTATACTTCTGAAAGTCAGTTATATATCACATATTGTAAATTAAGACCAAAGGTTGTTTTCTTCCTTAATTTAAAGTTTTATTAAAAAAACTAACAGTAAGTGTTCAAAATAATTTTTATAGAATGTTCTATTTGTGTAGCTCGGAATTAGTCCCCCCCCTCCCTGTATTCTATAATTGTAAAAATGTAATAAATATTTTTTTGTATGTTTCTTTTAAGTTATAAGTTTTCTGAATTTGAAAAAATTCTAAATTCCCTTTTGTTGTTTAAAAATATTTAATCTCTGACATAAAATAATGAATATTTAAATATTCATTTTATATTTAGTGTCACATCCATCAGAAAAGAGTGTTGTTATTTCTGAAGTTCCTGTTAAAGTTCATCGCAGGTTTAAGTTTGCTTTTGTCTTACGGAGTGTATTAGTAACTTTGTGCCATGGAGATACACCTCTGGTAACTATTTAGTTTAATTTAAGATAAATAAGTAAGTAATATAGCTTCTTGCTTTGTATGCATATAGTTGTAATAAAAATACAAGGATCATTCAGAAAATAAAGGCTGCTTAGTTAAACAACTTGACAATATTTGTATGGGGGAAGAAAAATTCTGTTATATACCAGAAATTTACTTCACTTCTCTGCATTATTTATTCCTACATTTCAACATTTTTGTATTTGTTCAGAAGTTTCAGAATGCCCATGTTATACTCATCTGCTACTATTACATTAATCCAAGTGGTCACTGCATTCTCCAACTTTTCATTTTTTCCGAAAGGCTTACCATCAAAAAACTCTTACCATCTTTAGCTAGAAAAAAAATAATCTTTTCCCTCTTAGGGAAAGAGGGTGGCTGTGGTAACCTATTGGTTATGGTCGCGAACTTGTTGATGTAGTGTTTTGCTGGTTTGAGTCCTGGTGCCATTAAAGGCTTGTTTTATAGAGGGGCCCAATACGCATTAAATCTGTTGATGTTCAATATCTTCCCATTGGTGTGGTGTGTTAGTTAGGAGAGGGAGGTGCCAGCTGAAGTGTTGTCATTGTCAATTGACCGAGGTTAAAATTTATGAGATTTGTTGCCAGTAGCCCTCATGTTGCTTTATAGTGTAACATTAATATAATTCTCACTAGGGAAAAGATGTTAATCACTAATAGAAGTCTGAACTGTTGGTCTTCTGTTTGAATGTAGTGAACACAAGGCTTAATGAATTGATGGCAGAATAGTATAACAAGGAAATTTTGAAGCTTATGAAAAGATGTGACAAATGTTTAAATAAAAATAATGATTGTTAGGGGAAACAAAGGAAGCTTCAGATATGTAGCAGATTTTTTTCCCTCATTAAGTATTGTGTTTTTTATATTGTCTTTAACTAGACTGTCTTTATATTTTCTACATAACTCTCATACTTTTTTCAATTTTATTGAAAATATCCTAAAAATTTGTATACCGTAAAATCCAGTGTATAACAAGAACCTATACTTTCAAGCTGCAATTTTTAATTTTTGGGTATATTCGCCATATAACGCGCACCCTACTTTTTATGAAGAAACCTGAAATGTACGTGCCCAATGCCCTTATGTTTCGAAGTTATTTATTGGAGGTGTTGCAAACTTTAGAAAAAAATAGTTTATTTCTGGAACTACAACCCTTTAAGTTCATAAGGAATGTTACTTTTAAGTAAACAGTATTTCTATCTATTAAGAAGCCTAATTTTTTTCTATGCTCATCGTGTTTTTTTATTTTTAAAGCTCTTATTTTTATACCTGGTGTATAACACACACCCTTAAATTTTGCTCTTATTTTGTGTGTTGAAAGTGCACGTTATATGCCGGATTTTATGATATTTAAAATCTTAAACATTGATTCATTTAAAAAATATTAGAGAACAGAAAGAAGCTATAATTTAATGAAAGAAGTCTTTTTTTTAAAATTAACTATTTTTAAAAGTGAATAAGATTGAAATGAGAAATATGTATGTATAATTTAAAAAATCTACATAGGAAAACTTTATTATTTTGAGTTAGTTGCTGTATAGAACTATTTTATTTTTTAAAAAATATTTTCTTCTGTATATGTTTGAATGTTTTATCTTTTGTTTGCTGTATCTCAAGAATTTCATAGTTACTTTCCATGGTTCATGTTTTGAGCCAAGCTTGTTTGTGTACCAGAATGTGATCTGTGCTGATATATTACATTTAAAAAATCGTAGGTCTTAAGATTATAATTAAATTTTAATCAAATTTTTTTACTTCCTTAAGGTATTTAAAAACTATGATTACCTTTTTTAAAAGCAGAATTTTAATATTTGAAAGTCTATTAGATTTTGCAATGTAATCCTTGTGTCAATAAAAAGTTTGGCTTTATATTTTTGAGTTTATGCAAACACAAAAATAAAAGTTGTATTCTTTCACTATTTAAAATTTAAGATTTCTTAAGTGTTTTTGTTTAGCTTTCAAATAAAGTTTGAAGACTTGCAATATTAATCTATTCCTCGAAATACTTCTCAATATATTTACAAAACCATCCACAATTCTGTATTATTTGGTTTTTTTGAAGCTGCCACTATTTTTTCCCTTAAATTTTATTTTTAGTGAAAGATATTCCTTTTCTTTGTATAAAGTAGAAGTTTGATTGTAAATAATTCAATTTGTTATAATTTAATGTTCAAGTATTGGTGAAATTTCTTTAGACTATTGGAGTTTGTGAAAGAAAAGGATCTTGCTCTATGGCAGAAGTAGAAGTGAAAGTTTTAGAAGCACATGCAGAAATGATGACAGATTCGTCAATGTTAGCTCAAGTGTTTTTAACTGATGTTCGATTAGACGACACTAGAAAAACTCGTAAAACTGGTATCACAAGGTATTAATTTTTTCCTGATGTTTACTTTTCAGAATTATTCATTAAAATTTTGAGATTTAAAAAATATGTATAGAAGAGCAATACATATATTTTAAACATGAAATTTTATCCATGTTGGATTTTTTTTAAAGCTGTTAGTTCAGAGTTTACTGCTAATTTTGAAATATCTTTGGAAACAACTGTATTTTTTGCCATTTTATACATGTTATATTTAAAATACCGTAATTTCGCACGTATAGTCCGCAGACACGATTTTATATAAAAAAATTTCAAAAATCGTCAGATAGTCCGCACTACCGGATAGTCCGCGGACTATACGTCCGAAATTACGTTATTTTAATACGGCAATATTAATGTATTTTAGAAACAAAGAACTAAGTATAAATAGAAAAAAAGTACTTCCTTACTAATATACCTTCAGAAATAAAACGCTAAATACAAATAAAAAACAGTGCTTACTAATTAATCATATATTAATTAATAACACATTCCCCCTACAACATTAATGAAAACCTTCAAAGTCCGATTCATCGGTATCAGAATTAAACAGTTCTAATATATTTTCGGGAAAAGTGTCCGAAAGTTCATTTTCAGCATCACTATCTTCACTGTCAGTGATTTCCTCGCTTTCACTAACAATCCCGGCTTTTATAAATCCCGATCATTGGCAGTTCACGACAGCGTGTTTTTTAAATTTCAACGATTTTAACCGTGAACAACCAGCTTATTATCCGCACTGGTGGATAGTCCGCAGCTTCAAAAATTCGCATTTTAAACACAGATAGTCCGCGTACTATACGCGTGAAATTACGGTAGATTTATACGATATTGCTGTTTAAATGTTTCATTCATTTTTAAGGACAGTTTAGGGTTTTTTAAAAGTTTCGTGATTAATTAATTGGTAATTAAAATATTCTTTCAATCCTTATCTAATTTATAAAATTCTCGTGTCACAGTGTTTGTAGCCAAACTCCTCCGAAACGGCTTGGCCGATTTTTATGAAATTTTGTGCGTATATTCAGTCGGTCTGAGAATAGGACATAAACTATTTTTCATTCTGATATTGCAATTAGTTGAGAAGATATTAATTAAAAACCTTAAAACGCCCAATTGTTTTACTCCTGAGAGTTGTTTATTTGGCTAAACTTCAATTCCGTTTTGGCCGAGCGAAGATCCACACTTTTTCGACCATTTTAAAATAGCCATCCAATTTTTGCTTTTGAAATCAGACAAAAAATAATTACAGAATCGGAAAGATTATTTATTTCACCACAATACAGTATAATATTTTTTATTTTCTATTTTTTAAGATTTTTTAAAAAAAGTTTAAAATTGATGCGTTTTTATGAAAATTATTTCTAAATCGTTGCGTATGAATTTATTTTCGTGTTATGAAAATGATATTCTACAATAAATAACTTCAAGCCTTTTTCTTTTAGAACCAGTCTTTTATAAAATAAAATACCCAAAACTTTTTATGATTTTTCGAAAAATTGTCAAATTTTTTAACTCAACATTCAATAACTTCGTTATTTATTAAGATTATCATACGAAACTTTTGTTGTGTTTGTAGAATAATGTTATCAAACTTCTGTGCGAAGATTGAAAAAATTGCTTAAAAATTACGGATTTAAAAATAATTTTTGTGATTTTCGTAAAATACCGTTTTTGCAAGAAATAATTTAAACAGTATTTTTTGTACATTTTTTATTTTGAAGTAATTCGTTTTTGAAATTAATGTGTGAAGTTTTAAAGCATTAACTTAAAAATTAAGCCCTAAAAAATATGCAATTTTACAGTTAGCCAAACCTTGGCGTCGAAAAATGGTTTTCGGCCAAATAGCTTTCAACTGTTTCACCTGAAACTTCACATCTAACTCAAGGGTTACACCAAAAAGTTCTGACTTAACCCCTTAACGATCGGATTATTTTGAAGAAAACAGTCCTAAAAATGCCTATTTTTTTTATTCAAGAAAATTATATAAAACTAAGTACATGTTCAATATATGTATTTATTTTTAATTTTTGGATTAATTTTTAGCTTGAAATACGAAGTTTAGTTTTTTAAGAAAAGCAAACATTTAAGGTTATAAATCACTGAATGTTGGCTTTCCAACAATGAGGAAAATTTTTAAAAAACATGTGTTTTAAACATTGAATGAATTTTATTACACTCTTGCATAAAGAAATAAACATTAGTAATTTTTTTTGTGAGATAAGTTTCAAAACATGAGATGCAAAGGCCAAAATCACAAAGTGGACAGTAATACCGAGTATCCTTTCTGTATCTCTTATTGTTTTCATCTCTTTTGGAACAACAAACTTTGCATACTCTTGATGGTTGCCACTTCTTTTCAGTTGGAGGTATCTGTCTAATAAAATGTCTTTTAATCAAACGGTTGGGGTTATTCTCCAAATTCGGCCGGCCTCTTTTTGCAGTGGTTTCTGATATAGAATACTTTTCAATAAGTTCATCTACTAAAGATAAACAAACATCAAATGTGATTTTTTGCCTCCTTGTTTTTTATAAATAAGGTAATAGTTCAAAATAGTTTGATCTAACAAATTAAAAAATATTTTCTTACTGTACTTCTTACCTAGTTTTGGAGTAATTCAGTAATCTCCAATATATTGGTCTACAATGTCTACTGCTCCGACATTTTTATTGTAGTCGGTGACAAATAAGTACTAAAAGTACAATCCGATTTACTTCCTGTCTAACTGTATAATATATACAAAATTAAAAAATATATTTATTTTTTTATCAGTTTTTTTTCCAGAATTTTTACCCATGTGCTTTTATGAAGAGCGCAACTGAGTACTTGACCTAAGATTAAAAAACCGTATCGCTAATATATATGTTTGCTGTGTTAACATTTGATTAAAAAAATAATAATAATTTTTGCTAAACATGTTAAAAATAATCTGGTGCTGCCATGTGGTGTATAGATAAAGAAAATAAAAAAACAATATTCCAGGCTTAAGAAATAGATTGTTTCACGCTTTTATGGTAAGTTACTTTTCAACACTCGAGCCTGGAAATATCACGGGCACGAGGAATAGAGAGGGAAATTTCACCCCGTGAATTTGACGGGAGCTAGAGGCAAGGGGTTAAACATGCAATAGTCAGCAAATTTGGTGAGTAAAAAAAATGCGAGTGAAAAAGTTATTTTTGTTTCAATTTTCGTCAGCTTTTCTTTATATAATTTTCAAAATTAAATCATTATTGATGTCAGATTAAAATGAAAGAATGTATTCAATACATTTCTGAGATTCATTTAAAATATTTATCTGTTTCAAATTAGTGATTTAAAAAATAATACTTAAATCAATCGTTTAATAATTTCTTCTTTTATAAAGATAATTGCATGAAACTTTTCCCCCATGTGACGAACATTTCAAAAAATCCTCACAATTTTACTTCAAGATTTATAAAATAGTAATGAAATTTTGTAATTTGAAAAATTTCAACTTTTCTGTCTTTTTAGCGCGTTTTTCACGTAGTGTAAAAAAAGCGCTATTAGGACGCAAATTTCGTCTTCGTCTTCTTTCCATATTTTGTCGTACCTTTTCCTCAGCCAATAAGCAACCAATTGACCTCGGGTTTTCGGTATTTGGTCGCATTTGTGCCCTAGATGAGCCGAATCATATTTAAATTTAATAATTTTTAAATTAAAAAAAAAATTAAAAATTTTTTTTAAAGTATAGTACTACTTTCTGTGTTTGTAAAAAGTTCATTAGTTGCATTATTGTAAAATACAACATGTGAAAAACTCGCTAAAATTACTTGGCCATGCCAATGATTGATATCTTGTTTCAACATACAACTATTTTTAAAAAGGCTACATTTTCGTTTCCAAGGACTAAAAAATTGCAACGAAAAAATTGAAAAGGGAGTGAGGGATTTATAAATTCGCACTGTTCGCCTATATGAGGGCTTTTGGCGACGGACCTCGAAATTTTCAACCATGGTCAAGTGACGAGTATGACACCTGAGCTTTTACCCATCTCTCCTAATTACCACACCACACCAACGCAAGAACAAATTTCGAAAAAGGGAGTTTTAATGACATAGTTAAAGAAATCACTCACATCGCACATACACACACATAAGTGCTATCGTCCTGAGGGAAACAGGAAATTCCCATGGGGATTAAGTTATTCACTTGGTAAAAGCCTGTGCAACGCCTGACAAAGCAGAGAGAAAAGAACCAAAGAAGTAAAAGTAATTTCGAAAAAAATAATATTGAAAGTGCTGATTTTGTGAAGAGAAGGGAAAATGTTAAACGAGAAAGCCATGATACACACTCACAGGCCATGCACTCACATCGTACACGTCACACCCACACAGAAGTGCTGGCATCAGAAAGAAAGGAGGAAATTAACATGGGGATTAAGTTATACCCTCGGTAAAAGCCCGTGCAACGCCGAGCCAGGTCAGCTAGTTTACTATATATCTTGATAACTCTGATTCCTTATTAGATTTCATTGTGGAAATCATGTCTTTGATTTAAATAAATTCATTTAATTTTGTATACATTTAAAAAATTTATCTTGACTGTTTTATTTTTTAGAATTTATCTTCAGTATTACTAACATTTGCTTTGGAATTTCTTATAAAAATTGAAATTGATGGTCTATTCCTTTTTAATAGGATATCATGTTATTTCATGGAAAATCTTCTCTGTAGTAAAAAATATGTACAGAAGAAAAAAAAAACCCAAAGGATTTTTTTTTCAAGATATATTTATAACCAGTACATTTGCTCAACATTTTTAAATTAAAAAAAAAAAAAAAATGAAATTTTTTTCATAGTTTTAAATTTCAATTAAATTTGGAGATAGTTAATTTATGGATTTTATTAAATTGAGATATGGCTGCTAACTTAACACTTGTTGTATATTGGAAGTAAAATGTCATTACTTATTTTTCAATTCGATGTTATTTCTTATTTTAAATTTGTTAATTCCTCTGTATTTTATATGTATAATTTTGGGGTTTTTTTAGTGTGAAAACCTCCTTTGTTGATTTAAAGTAAATATATCTTAAATATTAACTTTTAGATTGATGCAGCGATTGGCTTCTGATACATCTGGTAACATGATTCATATTGAATTCAATCAGAATAGCTCAGGGGATAAAAGAGGTAAATGTATCTTATTTATTATTTTCTAAGAAATTTTTCATTTTGTTGCATTAAAATTTATTTTTAAAATACAAGATAGTTTTGTTATTTATAATGAGGCAGTTTGTAATTTCAGTAATTGCTAAAATGTTTTAAACTTTTATTTTACAGTGCAAACAACTGTTTCCAGCTTTTCATTAGTATTTTGTTTAGACTACGTAATGATGTTGCAAGAGTTTTTTGCTGGTTCTGCAGTTTCCTCAAATGTAACTGGTAATGTTTTTTCCCCAAATTTTCTTAAAATTTTTTCTTAATAATTTTCATTTAATTGCTCTCTTTCAGGTTTTTTAAAATTAAAATGTTTATTGTATAGAGAAGGACAAAATTAAAGTAGTTGCTTGAATTATAAATTATATTAAAAACACAAAAATATATACAGGAAAGGAAAAACATTATTTATAAAAGATCATTGTTTTCATACTAGTGTATTTATGTTTATATATATATTGTTGTTAAAATTATATTCGAATCATTAAGATATTATATACCAATGAATTCATACACTTGTAGGCGCAAAGCAGCCCAACACATGAATGAAGAATATTTGAATATTTATAAATAAATCACACACAATTATAATTAAGCAAAAATTCGAAACCATATGAATCCTAGAATACAACATCCCATTTCAAAATATCAATGGCGAATATAAAAATAATAAAGATCCAATGTTTTCAAACGAAATTAAAATTGTATAAGATAAAATTTATAAAATATCCAAGTGCAACCTCGGACTTAAGACCGTTAAGTGGGGTTAAACTAGTTTGATGGCGCCAACCTTCCCCCTTTTGCAACTTGGTAAGCTAATCTGGAAATATCCAACTTCTCAAAAATTTAAAAAATAAATTTTAATATCTAAAAAATTAAGCTATTCATCGTTGCATTCTGAAAGATGTAACATAAAAATGTTAAAATGCTAAAACAACTAAGTGCATAATATAACAACTATAAAACATCAAAGATTATGCACCAATCTTTGAAATGGTTGTATAGAATGAAAAAACCCTAAAAAATTTGAAAATTCAAATCAAGAACGCAGTATATTCACAAATTAGATACCTAACAACATCACAGATTACATAAATCATTAAAAACTCACCCAAAATCAAATTATTAATAAATCAAATTGAGGAAATGTATTCAATTTCTTAACAATTTTTCATTTCTCCCTACATCAATCGTAACTCCTACATTCTTCACAACTCCCACTAATGCCCCGTTATAATCCAAAAGATCAATATTCTTACATTAGAGTTTAAATATTTAATATTAGATGCAAGCCAGATTGCATTCAAAAAGTTTTTTGATTGGTCACTAAGAATTTTAAAGTATAGTTGTGTAAATGTTGGTCTATGTGTACATCAAAATGTAATCTGTGTGTGTGGAATGCACATATTCTTCACAGCTGGACCACTAACAAGCTGACTTTGTGGACCTAATGTTATGTGGTGGATATGTGCATTTCGCAAAACCTATCGTGGAATCCGTCGCAAATTGCCACTCTTTATGAGTTCAAAAGATTTTTAAGAAATGTATTTGATCTATGTATGATCTCACGAAGTTGATGGGATAATCAGTTTGTATGGAATTAAATAAAAATTTCTGAATGTTCTTGAACTTATCAATATTAAGTCTAGCTAACTTATATTTTCACCATTATGAATCAGGTCAAAGAAATGATCCATCATGCCTTTTATTAAGATACATAGATTATTTAATTGTTATTGGTTGCGACAGGGAATTTAAACCTAACATTGATTTTTATCCGGATTACTTAAAACTGATACAGACAAATTTTAATTCGAACAAAGTTGAATTCTTAGATTTAGATTTACATATCATTGGCAACAAATTATATAGGGACATTTATGATAAAGGGAAGCATTTAACTTTAATGTTATAAAGATCTCAAACTTCAATAGTTGCTTACACATATCAATATTTAGAAACATAATTTTAAACTTTTTGATGAGAAATAATAATTTAACTACACATAATATTGATAAGTTCAAGAACATTCAGAAATTTTTTCAAAATACCTGAAAGTTTTTGTACAAAGAGATCATTTGCAGAGTTTGGAGGGCAAGGCTACATGGTCTCAGGAGTTTAAAAAAGATTGAGTCTTAATTCAATTTGCTCTGTTATCCATTACTGCTGATATTGATGTAGCATCTGAGGAGTTACAGCTTGAACTTTTTGACTTGCAGCCAAATCACAGTGCGAAGGAAATGTTCTATGCTATGACATTAATTGACTTTTACAAATCTTTGTTTAAAAATTTCCAATAATGAATACATTTGCTGGGAAATAGTTCTTTATATTTTCATCTACATATATTTGTGTACTAAGTTTTTTTTTTTGCCTGACATCAACAAGAGTAAATATAGATGCAAGTTAGCTGATACAAACTTACAGGCTGTGATAAGAATTTCAACATGCAGTCTCATACCTGTTTAAAAAAAAAAGGGTGCAGGACAAGAGTGTGGCTGGGTACATTTGTATCATTAAACTGATTCTCTAAAACTAAATGTGCTTGCAACTCTAGATAATATGAAATTATCACAATAAATAAATTGGAGGAAGCTGCAATTATTTTATTTAACTTACATTTATTTTTTATAATGAATGTAATCATTTTAAAAAGGTGCGGCCCTCTGTTACCTCCACTCCTACCTTGTGCCCTGCGAGCCAAAGCAAGTTGCCTATTCCTGCCTTAGTATATTCACTGTAATTGTGCCATCAGCACAGAATGCAAATTTCTGTTATACTAGTTACTATATAAATGATTTTATAAGTTTGTTTTTTGTTGATAGCAGGGATTGCAATATCGGACCAAATGTTCAATACCGGTATTCAGTATTTCTTAGAACTTAATACCGGGACACCGGTTTAATACCAGTATTAGAAATTTTAGAAAAAGAGAAAGAAAACACAGTGTGCTTTTTTCTTAGGTTTACTTGCCAGTTTTATTAGACAGTGTAAATATCACAAGAAATAATTTTTAACTTATAAATTATAACAGTATATAAAGAATCACAAAAAAAAAAAAAAAAAAATAAATAAAGGAACTTATTTATTCAAATCACTAAAAAGTGCAAATATCCCTATTCAGTCTGTGGTATTATTACAAATTATTGAAATGTTCTTAATGTTTTAAAAGTTAAATGTTTGAAATGTGTTCTAAAGAAACATAATGCATCAATTGTACTGACATTAAGCCTGGAACGTATTTTTGTGCAAAAATTACCATCTGTCAAAAACGCTCTTTTGGCATCTATGCTAGTTGGTGGTACTGTTAGCAAAACACGATATAATTTTTCCAAGTATTTACCTCTAAATCCTTCATCTTCAAAGAAATCGATTTCTCGTCGGATGATTTTGGATGTAGTTGATTTCTGTACTGTATTGTGGTTTGTTGAAATTTTTTTAGTTACCGCTAATTCTATTTTTTATTCAAGAGACAGTTCCTTTTCACTATTGGCATTAGTATCATCATCATCATCTTTGATAATTGTACCAAATTCTTCTGAATGTAAGATGGTTTGTGGGTAAAAAAATTTAAGAAAATTTTCAATAAATGTGATCAAATTTGATTTGGTTAGTCTCTTTTCTTTTTAACTCTAGAACTTTTTTACATTGTGACATCATATTCTTTTCATCCTATAAATAATGAAACCAAACCAATGTATTATCAGCTGATTTTTTTATGTTCTTTAAAGTTATTTTTATTGATTATTTTGGGTTATTATTTATGAGTATATATATGTATATAATGAATCTGAAAAACATTTTGAACCCTAAAATATGATAAAATGTGAATAACAAACTCACCAGTTTAGAAAATATTGAAATATTAGCATTTTCTTCACAAGTACAACCTTGGTTTCTCAGATACGAATATCAGACTATCAGTGCAGACTACCAATATCAGTGCAGAATCTCTCTCAGCTGTAATAGGACAGTTTTGGCCTTGGATGTGATTCAGATATTTCATAACTTCTCTTGATTGTATGATGCAATTTTGTATTCACAGTCTAATTAATTTTACCCGTTAGGGAGCCATTTTAGTAACAGGTGTTGATGGATGAAGGAACACACACACACACACACACACGCAGAAGAGCTTGGATATGTTATTCCTCTTTCAACAAGAACTTAAGTAAAAGTAGTGTATTTAGTTCTTTTTGTCAGAGAAATGATTTATATCTGTCTATATTTTTTAGTTCAGATTAATAATCTTTTATCTGTTGTATCTGGCAATGAAAAAATCAGATGATGGGTTTAATGAGTTGCCTTAGAACTGTAGAACCAGCTAGGAAAAATAAAAATAAGAGCAACAATGAGCGGAATAAAGACAATTAATATTTTCACCTTCTGAAATGGACGTAAAATTATTTCATTTATAATATATTTTTATCATGGTGCAATAATTAACACTATAACATAAACACAAAAACTTATAATATTTTACTATGTTGGCGATCCCTGAACGTATAAGAAACAATTAAAAAAATTTCTAGTATATACCAAAGAACCGGTATTTAAACTTGTGAATACCCGTATTTCGAAACTGTACAAATGGCTCAAAATACCGGTATTCGGTATCCCTGTATACCCGTATTGCAATCCCTAGTTGATAGTAACCAGAAAAGGTTCTCTGACATGTTTTTTTTTCCAATTCTTTCATTTAATAAACTAAATATTTATTCATTAAATGTTAGGATTTTGTAATGCCTGTAGTTGACTATCTTGCAGCATAAGAGTTCATTGTGATAGCTGCATTCATGTCAGGGGTTATCGTATCCTATATTAAACTTTTCATAAGGGTCATTTTGCTGTATCATTTTTGGTCTATCATGCTTTCATGAGCATCAATTAATTGATTCTGTTTTATTTTTATTTTGACATTCTTTCATTCTAAAATTCTTTGTGCTGTAAATTGAGTAAATGCATTTTAAATTATTTATTATTTTATTATTTTTTAAAATTTAGAATCAAACACTAAACAGACAATGGCAACAGCATCACATTCTATTTCTGATGACAGTCTTAGTCAAGCAACTGGTTCAACTGTGATATTTTTGAAAGTACAAAAACCAGACATAGTTTTAGTGGAAAATATAGAAGATGAAGATTCCAACGCCATTTTTCTTAATGTATGATTTTTAAATTTGTTAAATCTTGAGACTTTTTATTTTAAAGTTTTTTGTGAATATTTTATGAAAAATTGTGAATAGTTAAATATTGAAACAAATGCAACTTAATTCATGCTTTTTGTTTAGGAATATTAAGTTTTAATTTAATGTAATTAATCTCCTGTATATTAATTTATTTAATACTATTTATACTGAGAATTTTTATTAAATTTTTATTTACTTTAATGTATTAAGCTTCCATATTAATTTCTAACAATGTGCAGATAACATAAAATTTAAGTTTATGTAATATACTTCAAAAAATATTTTTGGTATTTACATATTATCGCAACAATTGTCAACTCTATTTATAACTTGCCAAGTTGGCAACCTCAATTTCCTATGTGCTGTGCATGCTGAATTGGTACCCAGGTGCTTCGTTTCATATAATGTTGCCAATAGGTTGTGATAATGCATAAGTACCTACCATATTTTTATTTGAGGAATTATTTTACTGAGTATTATTACTAAAATTTTAATGAATTTTAATTATTTTATTTTTGAATACGCGGTACCTGTTTTTAGCTCTAAAAAATGAAATTATTTTTAATTAATTTTTTTGTTAATTCATGGTGTTATAATAAACCATTTAGAATTGTAAGAGTGGTTAATCTGTGTTTGCTATAAAGAACATTACATACCTGCATATTTATTTTTAGACAATATTTTCATATTTATTTTTAGATATTAAATTTTTATTTTAAGATATTGTTTTTGATTTTTTTAGAACTATTTATCACAGCTGTTATAAAAATACTAATTTTTATAAAGTGAATACATTTTACTTATTTGCTCAATTTTGTTTTGTATATTATCATATGTGCATTGTATAAAAAAAGATATACGATTTTAAATTTTTTTTTAGAATGAAATTGACTTAAGAGTGACTATGTCTGGTTCTTCCCAAGCAATAACAGGTTCAATTAAAAACTTGACATTTTATACTGCATGCTTCAATTGTGACAAAAGGGATGAAACTTCAGCTAAGGTAATTTTTTTTCTTCAATTCTGAAATAAATATATTTTGATTATTTTATTTGTAATAATATTTTAATTCTTTAAACATTCCATCTGTGTTTCTTAAAAGTCAGTTCAGTTTAATATTTGTATGCAGTTAAATGTAGATAATTTGTTAGGACTTATTTTGTTTTTATCAGATTTTTAATATACCTTCATTGTGTTCAAATATCTTTCTCATAATGTAATCATAAATTTTTGAGTAAGTAAAAATTTTGTTTAAATATCTTTCCTCCTATATGATAGAGGTTTAATATTAATGTAATTTATGAAAACTATAAATACATGAATTATTTATTAGTAAGGTTGTTGATTAATATATACATTCAAGTGCTAATTACACTTCAATGGCTTAGAGATAATACTAGAAAAAAATTACTTTTTTTGTAAGATTTTGTAAATTATATATTGAAAGGCGAATTTTTATTTTTTTCAGATTTTAAGCCCCTGTGATATAGATATTCAGTGTAATTTTAGAGAACATTCTCAGCATATGGATGTTATGTTTAGAGATCTCATTTTACATATTTCACCTGGTACTGTTCATCTTCTGACAAATATTTTATCATCAATAGTATCTGAACCTGTAAGTAAACAGAAAATTTTGGTTATTCTAATGATTCACACTATGGTGTTGATTGATCTATAGTAACTAATATTACTCTAAAGGAAAATATTGGTTTTGGTATTTTTGAATTATTTTAAAATTATTTCTTATTTGTTGGGGAAATTCAGATGTATAATCAAATTATAAATAAATGAAAGAATGTATTTTTGTACAATTTAACAATTAAAATTTTTTCACAACTTGTGCACCCATGTACAATGGAGCATGGATTTTCAAATATTTCTAAAGAGAGACAAAATGACCTTATGTTATCATCCCGTCAGTTCTGACTGCTAATCTCTAAGGGTTATGATCAGGACCATAATATCAACATGAATAAACTAGAGTGGATTATCCCGTGCCAAATTCTGACTTAGACTGGTTGAAATATACGAACAATATTAAAAATTAATTCTTGGATTTATTAACTATTCAATAAAATTATTTTCAATATTTTGGTATATGATTTTAAATGTTATTAAACTGTTTTGATATTTGTTACTAAATTTAAAATAAATTCAGATTAAAAATTTGCTTAACCTTCCTACCCTGTTGAAATAATGTCATATTTCACCTGTATGGACCTTATCAACCCAGCTCATAAAAATGTATTATAGGCCTTAAGAAATATTTTTTTATTTTGTTCATTTTATATGCTATTAGCAATTATTGTTGCATCAAGCATGTTTTACTTCATTCATATCCTTCCCATTCAACCAGTCTCTCGATTAAGCTTAATATTTTGAAAGTAGTAATGGAAATGAAATAATTTATGAGTTTTAGTTACAATTCTTATTTGCAAATTATAATTACATTATTATTTATAATGCTTCCTATAATAAACAAGATTTAGAGTAAATAGTTACATGTTCTTAGCAGAGAAATGCCTGCGATAATACTCATCTGATCTGAGTTTCTCTTATCTTTTTAGAACCACTTTGTTTACACTATCATTTATTGAAGTGTTCTGACATGTGAAGTTTCACCTTTTAAAGTTTGAAACATCTTATGAACTGAATCTTAGGAAATCTTGTTTTCTGTTACTGACATTTTCTCTCTCTCTCTTTTTAACATTTATGTAATTTTTTTTTAAGAGTTCCTTTAGGAAAAGAGACATTTTGAAAGTTTTGGGTTCATTGTATGATGGATTGATACATGCATAAAAAATTAATTGCATCTAGACTAGTCTAGCTATCTTTATATTTCTCTTTTGCAGGTGTAAGTGGCTCTTAGATTATTTGTTCTTTCTACTCCAATTTATAATTTGATTATGGAACAAAATTATATCTGGTTTCTTTTCCTGTGAAATGTTTCCATCATGATGCAAAATAAGTAGAAGAATCATACTTATTTTTTTAGGCATATGTGGTACAAGATTCATTTTGATTCCAAAATATCTGTCTGATCATCTGAAATTTCTGCATCAGATAAGACCTTTCTGATCTCTTAAGTATAATACCATGTTTATGATAATTTGAATTTTTAATGTTTTCTACATCAAATGGTCATAGTAACATTATTTTGCTGAATTGATTAATCACTAAACTGAAGTTATCAAAAATCCTAAATTTTTTTGCATTCATTTCTATAAAGTTATTAACTTGGGCTGATTTGATCCAGACAAGTAACATGTCAATTTCCCCCCTTGATTTAAAAAATATCTATAGCAATTGCAATTATTTACAATTACATATTAAAGGTATTACAGTCCACTAAACCACTTCCTTAAAATGAGATTTTGTTGATATTTCTAATGGCTTTGCCTATTGAACTCTCGTAACATAATAAATTTGACACAAATCTGTAGAAGGAATTGTTTAGCAGTTACCTTTTATTTTTTTAAAGATAGAACAACTACTTCGAGCTGGTAGAATCAAGTTGAGCTGTACAATGACTACTGTCTTGCAGAATGCAAATAAAAATCTTCCACCTGACATATTTAACAAAATAAATGCATATTTTTTAAGAATACATAAATTTCCAATAGTCAGAAGTAAAATCTGGGGTGAATATATAAATATATATATCAAAAGGGGGATCAATTTTAGAAATAGGTAGAAAGTTTAACAGTAGAATTGTATTCTTTATTAGCTTTTGATTAGTTGCTACTACATGTAAAATAGCAAATTTAAGTTTTAAAAAAATACTATAACACTTTTAATATTCACATGTATGTATATTGGACATGCAAATAAATTGGTTGCATATATATATAATCTCACTAAAATATATATAATCTCATTGGCTATCTTTTTTTCTGCCAAACATTAGAGTGGTTTAGTTACAGTGTTGGATTGTTTATCATATTCTATATATATTCTTTGTGAATTTGTAATAATTCTCTCTCAAAACAAAGCGGTAGAATATAATTGTTTTTTCCATTAACTTTAATTTAGCTGTAGCATATAGCGTTGATGTTGTAAAGTAGATTTGCTATGTGTGTGTGATGTAAATGTTCCCTTGGTCAGAAAAACCAATTAATGTAATTAGTTTGCTGATATGGTAATTAAAAGATTAATCTTAACTTGTATGTAGCATGATTGTGGGCAGATGAAATGGCCAGTATCTCTGATGATAGAAATCTTTTATTTTCTTGCATGACAGTATGATACCTAAATTAAAGGAACTTTGAGTGGAATAATGAGTAAAAATAGCTTTTAAACAAAAGAGATGCCATGTGAATAATTTGCATTTTCTACCGCAGCAGCAAAAAAAACAAAAAACTGCATTTCTGTTAAATGTTGCACAGTGCAGCTCAAAATAATTGCTATGTACAGTTCATACAATTAGTTAAATGAGTCTTAAAATGAATTGATTTTAATAGTCTGCAAACAGCATGAGTTCTTTGGATCTCATTGCAAAATAGAAGAAAAGTACTTTTGTAAGTTACAAAGAAGGTTGAAGGTTGCCTTGTCTAATGAATCAAGATTTCTTTTCTCTGACATTAACTACATGGTCCATGTATGATGCTGTCCTGGAAAGCATTTTCTGATATACTTTTGGTCTCATAGTTTCATTGAAAGTATCTGTCAATGCCTGTGCCTATCTCATCTCTGACCATGTATGCCATTTATGGACATAGTGTGTGGCCGGGGTAGCCAAGTGGTCTGAGCATCAGATCGTGGCTAGCATGTCATGAGTTCGATCCCAGTACCACTGAAGACCTGCCGTGTAGGGGATGGATGCACGTTAAATCTGTCGAGAGCTCAAACGTCCTCCCGTTGGTGTGGTGTGTTAGTTAGGAGAGGGGGGTGCCAGCTCAAGTGTCGTCCACGTCACTTGACCATGGTTCAAAATTACGCTGACTGTCCCCAAAGGCCCTCGTGTAGCTGAACAGTGGGACGTTAATATTCACTCACTCACTCACTCATATGGACACAGTGTTTCATGATAATTATGGCTATTTCCCTCTGGTTTGAATCTGAATTTGTCTGAGAAAATATTTCAGTGTGTCAATTACTTCAATGCATCCTTCTCAACTCAGTTAAGTATTTGTAAAACTAGCTTAAAGGGTCTGAAAAATTCCAAAATATCATAATCTAATCCGAGAAGATTCTGGACTGTTATTTTGTTAGCATTCCTCCTGAAAGGTTTCAACTTGTGAGTCCATGCTTAGAAGAAAATCTGCTACCATAGTAGATATTAGTGATATTATTGATGAGTAGTTGAGTGTGTTCATAACTTTTTCTCAGCATCACTGAGTGTGTGCTTATATATGTGTAAGTGTGCATACATATATAATGTAACAAATTCACTTAATATTAATTTAAGAATTTAAATTTTATATTGTGTATTTTTTCTGTGTGTGTTAATTACAAAAATTGTTTGTCTAAATGCTAGTCTCATTTCCTTTACCATGTTAGAAGGAAGAAACCCTGTGCTTTGAGAGATTTATTTACAATTCCTAGAAAAAGGATATCTTAATAGCTTACATATGTTTTTCTCAACAAGTATCTGGTGCTGTTTTTCTCTAAAACATATATGCAATTTTTAAAAGTAACTATTTTTAAAAAAAATTAATAATATGATTGTAATATTGTATTTATTCTCATTGAAATTCACTTGCTGAGAGAATGTGGGGTCTGTCTCTTTTCTCATTCTGAACTTGTAGTGAAAGGATGCTTAATGGCCATCTTTTCCTATGTTAATAAATTCGTTTGTACTCTGCTATTTGTCTTATCTCAACTACCTACAAAATGCATTTATTAGATTATATATATAGTTCAAAAAAAGTTCTGAATAGAATAAAATATTTTTTTTTTTATGAAATTGGTTAATTTTTTTCAACTAACACTTTATAATACAAATCTGTCAAGTTATAGTTATTTTGCTCGTAAATAATTTTTCTTAAAATTTTCAGACTGTAAAAGATAGTGAAACAAAGATAGAAAAAGAAGATTATAGCAACTTGTGGAATGAAAAAGCTTTGAGTGATAATAAATATTGGTTTTTAGAAACTGTTACTGCCAAAGATGCACTTGAAGAAGAGAAAGAAGAGTCTATTTGTCCTATTCCTACAAATATCCATCAACAGGTTACCTTTAAATTTAATATATATGTTAATGCATACATATATTTGTTTTCAAAATTATGTAAAAATAGAAAATTAAGATTTGTATTTTAATATTTACTGAAGTAAAAAAAAAATTTAAACTTAGTTTTTTGAAATCTAAAGTCATTGTGTATCGAGAAAAATTCTCATGTTTAATTTTAAAGTTTTTATCTATAGATGCTGTTCACAATGCGAAAGGTTGTTATTACAATTGAAGCTGGTGTTGGCACTCGCACTGTTCCTATGCTTCTCATGGAATCGTCTTTCCAAGCTGATATACGAGACTGGGCAAGCAATGTAAGTAAAGTTTTAAGAATTATTTTGAAGCTTAATTTATTAATCTAGAAATTAAATTAATTACTTACAAGCATACCTGTTTGTTACATGGGTACATTAAAAATAAAACAATCAAGATAGAAAGATAAAGAAAAATTTTGGGATATCAAAATTTAATTTACATTTTGAATAATTTTAAATAAACTGTAAATTAAACTCCTGGGAAACACAAATTAAAGAAATAAAATAAGGAAGTCAATAACTGAATTATGTAGTGTTTTCCAGGTTTATCTGTCAGTCATTATATAAATATTACCAAAGTCACAAATATATAACTATTATCTGTAATGCCACTGTAGGAGATGATTGCTGCAAAACCTGTTTTTAATAAATCTCTACTTAACAGAAGAAACTTGGCTACTGAATTCTGAGTATGTTGGTCTAATAGCTCAAAAATGGGATTTTTTTCCATCCTATACACCACTGCAACCTCTTTGGGAGTAAATTTCTGCAAACTTCATTTTTAGCAGATCTCTACACAACACAAGAAACATTCCTGCCAAATTTCAAGTCTGTAGGGCTCTAATCCCATAGATCTGTAAAAGTTTTCATAATGATGGATGGAGTCGCTTTTCTCCTGTATATATGTATAGACAGATGATTTTTTTCACCCTTGTAATATCTCCTCCCTCCTGGTGGACAATATTTACAAAACTTGTTCATCACAGATTTCTACACTACAAAAGAAATGCTCTCCAAATTTGAAGTGTTTAGGCACAATTATTTTGGAGATAACATGATGAGTAAGTGAGTGAGTTCCTTTTCTTCTACATATTAGGGTTGCCCAAATGAAAAGTGGACAAGTTGAATAAAAAGATTACCTTTCTTGAAAATCAAAAGGAATTGCTATGGGTGTTAACTCAAGTCCCATTATTTCAGTAGCAGATCTATGCCTTCACTCTATAAAGAACGTGGTTGATTTTTGAAGAAGTCCTGCACAGTTTCCTTCACTTCATCGTCCAAATAGAAGCATAATATTCTCTTGAATGGCCTAAAAGCCAAGAAGTAACAGGGTGACAAATCTGGACTGTACAGTGGGTGTTTTAACATTTCTCGAAGGATTTCTTAAAGTTACCTTGGTTTCACAAGAGATGTGTGGTGGACACTTGGAGATTCAATATTGCTTGCTGCCCTTCTCGAAAACTTCTACATCAACTGTTCACAGACGTTCTACCTCAACAGTGTTTGCCATAGACTGCCACTTTTCATCAATAGATGTTTGCATTAAGCTCACCTCCTGCAATCAGAAACCATGCTACTCTGCGTTTTTCTGATTTGGATGCATCTCTATATGGCACGTCTTTACTTTCAATTAATTTCTGCCACTAACAGGTTTCACTGTTGAACATTGTATGTGGTGTACACTTTCTAGTGTCCTTTGTACCCCTTTTTTGGTGGTGCTGTTATAACTGTACTCAATCTAATGCAATAACATATATCCACTTTTCATTTAGGCAACCCTTATATGTATATATATATATATATTTAAATTGTCTTTTAGGTCACTGTAACCTCTTTAAAAGTTATATGCCATAAAACCTTTCTTTAGAGTATCTCTTCTCAACAGAAGAAACACGCCTGTCGAATTTTAAGCCTGTATGTCTAATGGTTGCTGAGATCTTGTGAGGAGCAAGTTACTTTTCTCAGAACTAACTAAATATATATATATATATGTAGGAAAGGAGTGCAAGTTTCTTTTATTTCTTTTGATTTTTATTGTAAGAGATGGCACCACTAATAGAAACCACGTGAGTTTTAGCTGCACGATATGGTGAGATCATGTATTTATGAGGTGGCAGAAAAGAAACTGGGAGTTGCACCAAGGATTGAATGAAGGCAGGTCAGAGGAAATCAGTCTCTCCATTGTTTGAGAAAGAGGACGTGTTTTCGGAATTGGTATGGTGCTATCTCGAATTGTTTAAAAACCCTTGTAGTTAGTAGATGTTTTAGTTGTGTTTTTAATAAATTAGGTTATTTTAACTCTGCGTGCTTATTTTAACATTAAATTTGAACCTTCCTCTAGATGCCGTCCCCCCCACATATATATATATAAAAGATGTATTATCTTTTATGCCTTTGTAATTCCCCCCTTTGGGAGTCCATTTCTGCAAAATGTGTTCTTAATGTGCCCGTTCTCAACGAAAGAAACGTGCTTGCAAAATGTGCTAATGGTTGCTGAGATCTTGTGAGGAAGTTACTTTTCTCAAAACTAAATAAATAAATATATATATAAGATGTATTATATTTTATACTTTTGTAATTTCCTCCTTTGGGTGTCCATTTCTGCAAAATGTGTTCTTAATGTGTCCGTGCTCAACGAAAGAAACGTGCTTGCAAAATTTCAAATCTGTAGGGATATGATAGTCCTATGGAATCAATTTTCGCAAAACTCATTTTATGTGCATTTTTACTGAACAAAAGAAACATCTCTGAAATTTAAAATCTGTCAGTCAATTAGTTCTAGAGATCTTGTGCTTCACAAGCATGTGAGTTACTTTTCTCGTATAGAGAAAAAGTTAGAATATATTTTTACACACCTGTAACCCCTTGGTTGATTTTTGCAAAGCCTGTACTTAGCAATTCTCTACAGTACAAAAGAAATATGCCTACCAAATTTCAAATCTGTCATTCTATTAGTTTCAAAAATCTTGTGATGAGTTAGTAATTTTTGTCACATTTTAATATATATTGAGCTAATGCAGAGGTGAACAATTGTTAAGGCTACAAGGTCAAACAATGGAAGTGAATGATACCAGAGGGTTGCACATTTTTAAAATGATTGTATTCATTAGTTAACTTTACATTCCAGAAAAGTTATAAATTGCACTATAAAATTTAATAAATATAAGTTAAAATAGTGTCCGTTTTATACGATTTTTTGTTGTATTAATTTCATATCTGTAGCTGCAAACACATTTGATTTTAGAATATGTTTCATCAGACAAATATACCTTATCACACTTTTCTACAATTTCTTTTTAAGCCAAGAGTGAGATTGTCAAAATTCTCACAGCAACCTCCAAGTGAGTTTCAGCCAGTTTGCATCTATATTTACTCTTGTTGATCTTTGTGTTAGACAAGCTTTGTTCCCAAATATATGTTGACCTAAATATAGAGAATTTTCTGTCTATTTGATTTTTTGACTGTCTTAGTAGGCATCAAAGAAATTACTTGCCTACTCATGTTCTGTATTAAATGCTTTATAATATTTGATGAGAACATTTGTAAGAAAAATCATTACTGTTTTCCCCGACCCCTGATCCAATGCATCATTTATAAATTTGAAATCCAACACGTGTGTGCGTAAGTTATAAATGATATTTTAAAATTTGTTGAATAAAACTAACTAGGTGGTAAATGTTTATTATGTTTAAAAAAATTTACAATGTTTGTAACTATAATTTTGAAATAATGCTATTTTGTTAGTTATTGCTCTGTACGGTGAAAATTCTTTAACATGAAATTGAAGGGAGGGAAATATATTTTCATGTTGAAGGATATTGTCCCAAAAGAAATATTTAACAAAATTAAGTTTATCAGAGAACATTTTATTTACATAGATATGTATAATGCGTGAATTTAATTATTTAACCCATTTGTTTAGTAAGTTCATTGCTTCTTTCTAGCATTAAAGTTCTTGTTATAGGAGCATTCTGGGATCTCACTTGTTGAACCAAACAAGTAAAGCCGTTCTCATCCATTTTTGCTCTGGCTCAAACTTACTCAGTTCAAATATTTCCGTAATTTGCTCTCTTTTTTTAATTATTGTTTTCATCTTTGCAGATTTTTGTTTTCATCTTCTGTTTTTGATCAACAGCCTTAAAAAGCTCTATCTTCATTTTAAGTGACATAGCTGTTTGCTTTCCTTCTGGGCTCTTTGCCGTAGTGCTTGTAAAAAAATTCTTTTAAAATAATAGAAAAAAAACTGTGCATTAAACTTGTTGATTTTTATTCTCAATGCAATGTCAGTCATACTTGGCTGATGTCGACTTTGGTGACAAGTATGTCTCAGTCATACTTGTCACTGAATTCTGAAGCCTACTGATGCGAAATGAGATGTTTTTGTGAGACATTTGTTGGAGTGGAGGGTGGAAGAAAAATAAGATTGGCTCGTGTCATAGGCTACTCCAAGACTATTTTAAAGCCTAGTTAGCTTCCTTTCCACAAAACATGTGAAACCACCTCTTTTTCATTTCACACCCCTCTTAAATCTCGCCTGCGCGGCTGGTGTTTTCCAAAATTTGTTCATTCTCAGAAAGGAAATCTTTTCACTTTAAGAGAAAAAAAATGCATGAAAATACATAGTATTTTGTCAGGACCATTATATTATTTCATGTTAACTGATATTGTCTTAAGCATTTTTGTGTTAAATGTATTTCACTGTAGATATATGTTTATATATTTTTATATATGTGTGCGCGCGTTAAATATCTCAGGATTGTCCAAATCTTTTGGCTTCTCTGAGCCATATTGGTAAATAAAGTTATTTTGAGTCATATTTATATTATACTCTCACTGTCTCTTAAGCCGTAAAGAGAAAACAAACTAAGAATATAATAAACTTATTGAATTCTGTAAATTTAATAAATTCATGATTTTTTTTAAAGGAAGTCAAAAGAATATATGGAATTGGTGAACTGTTTGTTGTTTTTGAAACACTAATGCTTTAAGTACTAATATGTAATTCAATGGGGATATCCTAGTTGCAATTCTCAATGAGTTCTTATTTATCTTATCAGATACTTTAGTTCTAGTTTTATTCTTTGTGTACTACTTCCTTAAAAATAGTTTCTTTAGCATTATAATTACAAATAATATTGTTGTAAAGTGGGGTGGGAGATATTTTACTTTTAGAAGATACTATTATGTTAAAAAAAGGTATATATATAGTTAAAATTTTCTTGATTTTGAATACCAGATTCTATCTATATGCATTCCTTGCAAAAATGAACAGATATTGGTGTATTAGTTTAAAGTAAAGTTACAAATATACCAACAAAAATATGATATTTCTGAAAATCTTGAAACCTTTTTTTGAATTCCTTTATTTAATCATAAACCAGGGATGCCCATTTTTCATTGCACACAGAACTATAAACAGTTTTTTAAAATGTAAAATTGTTTGTTTCATTTTAAGATTGCTATAATTTTCATTACATTAAGAAACATGATTACAGTATAAAATGTTTTAGTAATCACTGGGTTTTTTTTACCTTGATAATCCATGTTTGTCTTATACAAAATGATGTCTCAAGTCTAATTAAATTTCTAAATCTGTGATCCAGTCTTCATCATCAGGATGAATTTTGTTTTTGATTTAATTTTACAATTCTCAAAATATTTTTAGCATTTTATTTCCACTTAATCCCTTTTTCAATATTCTGATTCTCATCATCTATAAATTTGGAGAATTTTTAAAAGTGGCAAAAAGTGATTCAGTTCCTTGACCCTTTTGAAATTTATAGCTTTGATGTTGGCAAGAGTTTATCTTTTTTTAAATGCTTTTGTGCGTACATTTTCTTTGTTGAAGTGTTATATGAAAGTTTATCATAAAAAATTGCTTAGAAAGATAAGCGATAAAAATTATTGTTGAGACTATTTGCTTTCAAAATCACATTAATACATATAATGTCTACACCTTTCTTTGATATTGGTTTTATTTTACAATTGCACCATTGAAGGCTCACAATGAGACATTTGATGTGCAATTAAGAGTAAGCATTATTTATTTTTATGTAACTAAATGAAAAACTTTTTGTGTAACTTTATTATTATTTATTAAAATAGCAATTTTGATTAAATACATGTCAACATATCTATTGTATATGCAGAAGTAAATACAGTAATTTTTGAGTATCATCTTATGAATCTTTCATCACGGAACATATTTTATGAAATATTTCATCACTCATAAAGTAATAGCTTGCTAAAATTGTATGTTGTAAATTTTATTATTTTTAGTTGTTATTCCATGAAATTGTAAATTCACATAAAATTGGTTTGTTGGATCACATTCACTAATGTTTAACTACCACAGGCTAAAAAAATTTGTTATATTCCACACAAATCATATCAAACATGAAAATGTTTTTGAATTTATATTTTAACTAACATTTGATTTGCTGACAATTTTTATTAATTCCTGTTATGCATTTTGTCATTCATTTAAATTTTTTTATTAAAGATTTATTTAAATTATATTAATTGTAGATAAACTGTGTGTAATAAGTTTTGTTATTTTTTTTATCCTTTTAGATTTATATAGGCAGTTCTTTTAGCCTTGAAATGTCATATTATAATGAAAAAATTGCTGTTTGGGAACCACTAATTGAACCCATAGAAACTGCCAAAGGTCATCGCTCTTGGGAGTTAATGATGGAGGTAAAATTTAAATAACTGAAATATTCATTATAAGTATTTCATTTATTGTCACTCAGTTTTGTATAAACTGAAATGATATATCAAAATATTTTATGTGTATTTCAAAGATATCTAAAGAACATGATGCTCTAGAATTAAGTCCAGAAGAGGAAGAACCCGATGAAATTGTTTTTGAACCTCCACAAATGTCTCTTCATATTGTTGCTCAGGATGTTTAGAATTGACTGTCAGCAAAACGTGTCTGGATGTTCTTACAAATCTTGGACAGGTACGAGAATATATTAATTTTTAAAAATCAGAATAAATATACTGCATACATAATACAAAAGTAATATGTATGTAATTTTCTAAGTATGCATTTTATTTTATTAAGGCATTCCAAGAGGCAGTAAACAAAGCTGTTGGAAAGAAACCACCTGTACCATATGCACCTTTTCACGTTAATAATTATCTGGGTGTTCCAATTACTATAATTTTGAGTAATGGAATTTTTCAGGTAGTGTATTTTTTTAAAATAACAATTGATTTTAAAGATTTTTAAGAGTAAGGGTGAATTATGTCTCAAATGTTTGTTTCTATATTTAATTATAGATTCTTGATGAAAACAAGGATTACAGTTGCGTGAAACTTGAATCAGGATGTCCTCCTTTACATTTAACTTATGCAGCATCCAACCTTTCCTCTTCTAATCGATTGTCTGTTCTTAAGAAGCAAGATACTAAAGATGAAACTTATTTCAATATTATGGTAATTATACAGGAAAAATTTCCTATACCTGATGTATTTAAAGTGCTTTTTGCTTTTGTAATCAAATAAATTTATGTTTAACCCTTTCAGGACAAAGCGATTTTTCCAGTTAAGCCATTGTAATACCATTTTTAAAAAAATCATATGAAATCATTACTGTAATAAAATACGCCAAAATTTATAAGTTAATAATCATTCCCCAAATTCCAAATTCAGATCACACTAGTATGATCACAGACCTCAGAATAAAAAAAAAAGCAATCTTGCATATGATATTGTATTCCCTGAAGTGATCACATATATGTGCTCATGGTCCTCAGCGATTTAAAACATTTACCATAAAATCCATCATATAATGCACACCTATACTTTCAAACCGCAATTTTCAGTTTTTAGGTATATTTGCCGTATACGCCCACTCCCCTTATTAATGAAGAAACATGAAATGTACATGAACATTGCTCTTATGTTTTGAAGTCATTTATTTATATTTATTTTACAAATTTACTTATTTTTATTTACACACTACAATAGAGTACCTATGCCATTAGTGTACATGCTCTCCAATATTTTTCAACTATCCAACTAAGACTAATTAGTGCAGGGCACATGACCAAGTGTTCAGTGGTCATAGGCTTACTAGAGTCACACAGAGTACAGTCCGGGGAATCGGCGATACCAATTCTGTAGAGATAAGATCTCAGACAGTCATGCCCTATCAAAAGTCTAAAATGAGCTACAGCATCTTTTCTAGGTGCCCCATTGATGGGTTCTCATTCAAGATTGCCCAGTTCTTGTCCTTCGACATCTCTGCAGCTTCCATTTTAAAATTATACCTAAAGGCCTTAAGGTATTAAAGATTGAAATCCTTGCGGATTTTTGGATCACAAGGGCCTGAAGTCCTTTTTTCCAGATATTCCAGGCTTTAGAAAAAAATAGTGTACCTCTAGAGCTACAGCACTTTAAGTTCATAAGGGATATCATTTTTGTTAAATAAACAATATTTCAATCTATGTAGAAGTCTAATTTTTTCTTTGCTCATCTTTTTTATTTTTAAAGCTATCATTTTTACATCTGGCGTATAACACACACCCTTAAATTTCACTCTTATTTTTTGAGTTAAAAGTGTCCGTTATATGCCGGATTTTACAGTAAGTATTATTGCTGTTTGTGCAAACATAAGGAATTACTAATCAGAAGCGAAAGAAATGTATGTGGATTTAAAAGTTTTATGAGATAACAAATTAATAAAAACAAAAAAATAATATTAAATTTACTATCAAAATAAAGTTGCAAGAAAATGTCCTATCAGTAGTTCAAAAGAATAAGCCCAAAAAGATATTGGAATACCTGTAATAATGACCCATGCTGTCCAATGATTTCCCATGCTTCTTTCAATGATGGTATTGGTGATGTGCTCAAAGAGTTCAAATCTGATGGGGAGCTGCTTTTAATTCTGAAGCAGAATTTATTGGGTGCTGTTGTGTTGTAGCTGTTTTCTACAAATATTCACTTCATGCTTTATAGAACTAAGGTTTTTATATGTTGTTGTTGTTTCTAATCCCTCAGAGATCTATCAGCAGCTAGATCAGATCCATGATATCGTTAACTCTAGCGAAGTCAAGCACCAGTAGAGGACTTTCATAAACATCCGCCAGAGCGAACCCCAAGCAATCCAGGATGTGATCGGGGGATGCCGGCTTCAGATTGCATTTTTTGCACAATGAAAAGACTTTGCATCCCGATTCAAATGTCATGTTTTTTAAATGTCCACTTATGAGTCTTGAGATGGCCATTTCATCATTTCTGTCACCTCCAAATTTTAACTCTTCACCCAGGGTCTTCCTGCTGAACCAAGGATGGGCGGGAGGGGTGAGCCAGTCTTGTCTGACTGCTTTTTTCTTTATAGAGAAAATTTCTTTGTATGTTAATTTGTAGTCCCGGTTGAGAGGCTCAGAACAACTTCTTTTAGCCAAGATGTCTGCAGCATCATTCCCTTGGATGTTAACATGGGAGGGAATCCACTGAAAGTGGACTTCCCTTCCCCTTGCTAGATTTCTAAGATGGGTTATAATTTGTATGCCCACGAAGTCGCATATATTGCTCCAGTCCTGTAGATAATGAATTGAGCTCCGACTGTCAGTAAGGACCCAAATGTTATTAGAATTAGTGCCGTCAAGGATGGCCTTTAATCCTTCATTTATGGCAATTAGTTCGCTTCTGAATACCGAGCAGTTTTCCGGGTTGCGTCTAGAAAGCTGGACTGAAAGACTTTTTATAAAGACACCACTTCCAGCATTGTTCAAATCGTCTTTACTGCCATCTGTATAAATCAAGATGGAATCACTCGGAATGCCATCTATGACTTCCAGAGCCAACTGTCTTAGGTAATCGGGAGCATCTGAGTTCTTGTTCGTGACAGACATAAGTTTAGTATGAAAGTAAACTCCGGGTAGGCCATCAATCGGATTCACACAAGGTCCTAGAGAAAATCGCTCTACAGAATGGGATATCTTAAGTACATAGAATGGGAATATAGAATATAGATATAGAATGGGATTCATATTGTCAGCCAAACTGAATGGGCTATTCTTCTTTAATCTTTGGCAATTTATCCACTTGCACAAATATTCAGATGTTCGATTTTGATTTTCATAGCTTCTTAATTTGTTGAAATATTTAACCAAGTTTGAGTTTCTAACAAGACCGAGTGGTAGAAGATTTGCTTCATAAAGTACTATGTCATTCGGGCAGCTACTTTTCAAGCCTGTTATGATGCGATCTGCACTTAATTGAACCCTCTCTAATTTGATGAGATTAGTTGAGGAGGCACTGAAATATACAGGGAACCCATACTCATGAATTGGCCTGATGAGAGCAATGTACGTTGCCCTGAGTGTTTTTGCATCAGCACCCCAGTTTCTTCCAGAGATGTACTTAAGAATATACAGTCTCTTGCGACTCTTGTTGACCAAATTTAGTATGTGCCTGTTGCACGTGATCTCCTGATCCAAAATGAAACCCAAGTACTTTGGGTGTTTGACATAAGAAAGAGGCTGTTTATTGAAGAGAACTTGGGGGCGATAAGAGTACAGATGTCTGTTTGTGGTAAAGAACCCTGTGTATGATTTAGAGACGTTAAAAACCAACTTGTTTTCAATTGCAAAGTTTCTCACATCAATTAATGTTGAATTTAGAGTAGATTCTATAAGGTTCACATCAGAATTGGAGCACCACAGGATGATGTCATCAGCAAACATTCCAACCTTACACCCACCATCAGATATTATCTTTTCGATCCCGGCCAAATACAATGAAAACAAGATTGGGCTCAGTACGGATCTGAGGAACGCCTTGATGTGTTTTGTAGCAACTGGATAGGGCATCTTTGTGTTTAACACGAATAAGTCTATCTCTTAAGAAATCAGCTATCCATGAAAGAGCCCTGCCTTCGATTCCAAAGTTATCATGAAGTTTTATGATTAGTAAATTCCACCAGACTCTTATCAAAAGCCTTGGAGAGATCCAGAAATACAGCAGCGGTGTGTTTGGTTGGTTTGTTGTTCTGAGCATCTCTGACTCTTTGGCATAAATACAAAACTTGATCAGTAGTGCTGTGTCCTCTCCGGTAAGCAAATTGTTCTTTTGGTAAAAGATTTTTGGATGCGAGATGAAAGGTAAGTCTAGTTAGAATCATCTTCTCCATAACTTTGCAGGGAATACTAGTTAAGGCAACAGGTCTATAACCTTCAGGAGAGGTTACTTTTTTGTCAGGTTTCTGTATTGGTATAATGTTTGCCTTTTTCCAGTTCCTGGGGAGTCTACCTTTGTTCCAAGAGAGATTAATAATGTCAAGCAGTCTCCGTAGAGCCATCTCACCAAGATGTGTAATCATCTGTCCATAGATGCCATCTGGGCCAGGAGATTTAGAAAGATTTAAATCTCTAATTGCATGTTCTAATTCTTGCAGAGAGAAAGCATCATTGAATTAGGGATTCCCTGCCTTGATTGTGCGGTGCCCATGTGCTAAGTTTCTTGCTCTGCGCTCAGTGGCTCTATCTTGGGGAGTAAAGGACAGTTTACTTATACTCTTGTAGTGTAGCCCCAGTATGTCAGCGGCTTCTTTATTATTATGGGGAGTGCTTCCATCCTGGGCCAGAATGGTATTGCATTTCTCAGTTTGAGGTTGACTCTTGTCAATACCCTTGACCAGCTTCCACAGTTTAGATTCGGGTGATCTAGAGTCAAGGGAAGCACACAATTCGCTTCATTTCTGCCTCTTAAAAGTGTGTACTTTCTTTTAATCTGTGCATTGACTTAATTCAATTCAGCCTTGTTAGATGCTGTATGATTGACAGATAAGAGATTCGACAATTCTCTCTTTTTCAAAAGGGGTTTCAAGGTATCAGAATTGTGAGAGAAAAATGGGGTGTACTTTAAGACCTTGCCCTGAGGGACCGACTGTTTTGCAGCACTAAATATTATATTTACAAAAGTGGTCCAATTTCCATTGATATTATCAGATAAGGGTGAAGTTTTCACTCCAGAATTTGTGAGATCTTTGTACTTCTTCCAGTCAGCTTTTCTGAAATTCCAGTGTTTCCTTTTATCTGTAAGTATCTTTTGTTTTATGCCCACTTCAATAAGGATGGGATTGTGATCGCTTCCTATATTGTTTAAAACAATCCATCTGCAGTGGGGGTAAATATCTGGACTGACGATGGAAATGCCTAAAGCTTCCTTGGTGTTGTAGCTATAGGACGAATGCGTGGGGGAACCATCATTGAGGAACATAAAACCTCTGTCATCCACAAGGTTAAGTAGTTCATTTCCTTTTGGATTACTATTAGAGCAACCCCAGTTGGGATGCTTAGCTTTCAGATCACCCAGAAAAATTGTATCATTGTCAGACCATTGGGGCAAATTATCAGGCAGATTTGAAGAGTCAGGTGGATAGTAAGAGTTGAAAACTTTAATGATTTTACCCCTCCAAGGGAAAGAAATGCCCTGTATTTCTAGTTTGGAGTTATTTAACTGTGGAATTTCAGTACTTTGATAATGTATGTTCCTTGTTAGGAAGGCTAGGCCCCCTCCAGCACCCCCAGTGCATCTATCTGTATGACAGATGTTAAATCCCTTGATCTTCAGCTTAGAGGAATCTCTCAGCTTGGTTTCCTGGAGAGCGATGACCTGAACGTCGTATGATTCAGCTACATCCAGGAGTTGGTCAAGTTTTATCTTTGTGGCTGCAGTGCTTAGGCCATTAACGTTACATTGCAAGATTTTAAGAGGGCTATATTTGTATGGAGATTGTAGCATATTTCTCGGACGAGGCCCTCTTCCTAAACCTCGATCGCGTCTCTGTTTATCCAGCGTGACAGACGATGCTGTATGACTCTTTAAAGGCGACATCATGGAGAAGGTAAAGAGCAGCTTCCGTTAGTACAGAGTACCTGGAGCACCAAAGGTAGAAGACTGACTTAGCTCCAATGCCTAGCAGACCTTAGCTGAGCATAGTGGAACAACCTTCACGCCTTGGGTGACCCTACCAGGAGATTACTCTCCCGACGTACTTCACCCGTTCCGCCCAGGTACACCCCCTCGCCGACTTTGAGGTGGCCTGCAGGACTTGAGGGGGGTTTTTATATGTAGAAATCCACAGTGCATGTTCTCCTTCATGTTCAAAAAAAAAATTACTGACTGCAACTATAGGAGGGGGGCATGCATTTATACTCATGAATGGGAATCCAGACTAACTGTCCCTTAAACCGGGTGAATATGAGGAAGATTTCTATGTTGAGAGCAGTGATATCTCAAAGTTGAGGAGATCTGTGATACTGCCAAGCATTATGCTTGACCACACAATGACTCCCTAAAAGAAAATCTTTCCACTCCTTTTCTCAAATAAAAACAAGTTCTATTTTCTTCCAGTTGCTGTATGGCAGTGATAGGTTTACAGACTAATCACTAGACTCACTACTGAAGAAGGTATTGACTCACTATGCTCAACTCCATTGCTGTTCTCCTAAATTTCTCTGAAAACAGTTGTATTTATGTGCAGAAGAGAGATGCAAATTACTGGTCGTCTTGCATATGGGCCAAATTGAGTCTTCAATAAACAGTTTGTTTTGAAATTATATTTGGTGTCATTAATGAAACCAGTTATGGCAAAATGGACAATCTGACATCGCATATTCATTACCAGATATTGCCGTTGCTGAGTGTCCCTGTTGATCAACCTGGTCATGGTCATCAAGTAACATCACCAATGCTTTGGAAAAAGAACTATAATTTTAAGACTTGACTTGGAGATACATTCAGAGTTTTTAAAATTTTAGTTTAGGATTGTCCACACATTCAATTATTTCAATAATTTTTCCATTCATGGACATATTTAGTTTGTTCTTATGTGATGTTATTTGTCCTTTTTTAAGTGTAACAATGTTTCCAACCTTAGCAATTAAAAAAATGTACCTGAACTAGTCATGCCTTTTCAAACAGTTACATCACCATTTTGATGTGCACAAGTGTGCAATATTTTTATTTTGTGATTCACCATAAGTAGTTTTGATCTATTTTATCTTTTACTCTAATTTTTTTTTTTTAAATTGAGAATTATGTTTAACTTTTGTATATAAGCGTAATTGTAGGGTTGTATATTGTATTGAAAAAAAAAAAGCAGCTTTAGTTTCTCATAGAAATATTAAAAATGATAAGTATAGTTATTTTAAATGAGTAAATAAGATTTTAAACATTCAACTGGCTCAAATTTTAATTGCAAGAATGAATCATAGAGAAGGCAGGCTATTTTATAATTGGTATGAAATGTCTATTTTATATTTGTATTATTTTATTCCAGAGCAATGCAGTAAAATTTCTAATTTATTTCCTTAATAATTAATTTCCATAAACAAATTAATCATTAATAAATTGAATAAATCAACAAATTTTTTCCCGTAATGTATTTTTTAAAATGGGTTTGAGATTCATACTAGATTTTAGTGTTACTGCCTGGAAAAAAAGAAAAAGTCTTTTAAATAAAGATAATTATAATTGTATTTTATTAAAAAACATGCAAGCCATTTACATATTTTCCCTCTAATTAATGACAGCAAGGAAGAGTTTTATGATTAAAACTATTAAAGTAAAACATAAACTTTAATCTTTTTTTATACATACACAATGCAATATAGAAATTTTATTTTAGTACCTTATTATTTAGTATAAATTGCTACTCACAAAAATTAACTTGGCAGATTGAATGGTATACATTTTTATTTTTCAGATAAGTGAAGAAGATATGACAATTGAAAGAAGGATATCAGTTGCATGCACAGATAAACGCTTTTTTCAGCTTCCTCGTGTTACATACCCTGGAAATAGATGGGGATTTGTTATTTCCATTTTATCATTTTATGGATCCAAGTTTATTACATTTCATTCTATTCTGCAGGTGTGATTTTTTCTATTTAATTTCGTATAATAATTTAATAGTTGTTATTAAGCATCACATTACTGAATTGTAATCTAATCCCTGCAAATGTATTCTCAAATAAATTAGAATACTTAACTATGAAGATTATGAAATTAAAGATGAAAACGCACATTTATTTTTATAATTTCTTGAATAATCAGTTAATTAATGTATTGCAATTACTTCTTGTAATTAGAAGATTATTATGGACAGTAGTAATATTTTTTGAAAACTATCAATTCTTTATAATTTTAAGAATGTTTGATAACTTTAATTTCTTGATGTATACATGTAGAAGGATGAGTAATAACTCATTATATATTTTTTAATTAACATTCATTTTTATCTATTATATTTGCAAGTTCATTTTGATTTATACTGTACATTTTGACTTCTACAGAATTATGATTCAGTCATAGATGAGACAGTTAAGTATTAAAGGAATTGATTTTACTGTTATTAGTTTAATTTCTAATAGTTTAAAAAAAAGCTTTTTATTTGCCATGAAATCATCATAACATTTCTTTTTCAGGTTCATAATCACTTTTCTGTGCCTATTGATATTTATTTTATGAAGCCTTCTTTAAATGAACTTGAATGGTGTTGCTGTGCTGAACCAAATAAAACTGAATATATTCCTCTACATGCTGTTTATACATCAACTAGCGAACTGTTTTTTAAACCAAAACATCTTGATAATTCGTAAGAATTATTTAATTGAACTATAATAATCTTATTATTAATGGATTGCTGTTTTACTCACTGACAATAACTATAAAAATTGTTTATTTTTGTTAAATGTACTCTAAGCATTTTCTTTTACAATATTATGTTTTAATTACATCAATATTATTAGAATTATTTTCCCTGAAAATCTTGTTATTTTATTGCTGTTTAAAAAAATAAATAAAAATTTGGAGTATTGCCATATATATATATTTGTAAATATTTGAAATATTTTTAAGGTATACTCTATCTCTGCCTCCATTTGTTTGGAGAGATTTAACAGATGATCCATCCACACAAAAAATTGTCCATTGTAAAGACAAGAAGAATGTTGGCAAACCTTTTTATATTTCTGTAAGTATAAAATAATCTTTATTATAATTTAAATTTCCAGGTTTGTTTTCAGTAGTTAATTGATATTTTTATTATAATTCAGGTTGCAGGTGAAGCTGAACGCATTTATTATGAAGAAACAAGTCGTAAAACTATGGCCAGTTCTCTTTATAAATTGAACTTAAATCCTACTGCAGTCTTAAGAAATCTTCTTCTGTATCCTATTAATTATTCTATGCAGGTAAATTTTTTAGATAATTATTATTTTGCAATTTGATACCAATTAAGGACATTTATTAATTCCTATTTTTGTCCTGTTAATAAATATCAAGATTCTTTAAAAAAATTCTTGTTTTGTGTTGTAAAGATCTTAAATGCTTGTATATAGTATTTAAATTTAGTTTTAATAATATTTGGATGGCTATTAAAATATAACTCATTTATTATAATTAATTGTATTTAATTGCAAGTTTTTTTTTTGACAATTCAATTATTTAAAATAGATGTTTTAACTTATAAGATATGTTTTTCAGTAAAAGATGTGTGTAAATATTTTTCTCCCAAAATGATTTGAAGAAAATTAATTTTAAAATAAAATGGAAGAACAATAATGAATATTTTTGTAGGGTGTTAATGAAGATTTTAAATTGGCTGAAGGAGAAAGCAATGACTTATGGGCTGTGGATTTAGAGAAAATTGGCTTAGAAATTAGAGTGAGTATTTCATATTACTTTTAGAATTTTATTTTATTTCTTTTAAGAAATATGGCTTAATTTATTAAATGATTTTTGAATTTTATTTTACATATATCTTATATATGTTATTTTGTATTTTTTTCTTACTTTGGTAAGTTGAATTCATAATTTAAAACTGCAAAATGTATTTAATGTGTTTTTTAAACTTATATGGCTATTGCATTTGATATTAGTTTCTAACATCATGCAAAAAAATGCTTTTTTGCCTTAAAAATTAATTTGTATCTGTGAATTTTATATTTAAAAGGAATTGAAAAATTTTTTGTGATCAAATATGGTTGGTAAAAATTATGCTATAAGTTTTGTTGAATGAATTTATCCTCATAAAGATTTCTTACCTAAGGATATGAATTGTATTAGTTTTTCAGTGCTTCTATCATTAAAAAAGTTTTTAATTGTAATATTTTTTTGAAAAAATGTATAGATAAACAACTATTTGGATAGAAATTGGACATGTTATAAAATATTGAAGAAAGAAATGGATGAATTAAGCATTTGGGTCTTTGAATCAGTTTGCAGTGATAAAACAATTTATTTGGTAAGTATTTTTTGAATGTATAAACATGTTTAGAGAAGAGTTACTTAAAATTTTTTGAAATTTTGCCATTATATGTTATAGTTTTGTATTATAATATATTGAAGATAAGGATATATTACAATTTTGTCTTGTCTAAATATTATTAGGAATATTTTGTTTCATAGTTTTAATATATAGGGAAGTTTATTATGAAGTCTAAAAAAGTTTAAATATTTGAAAGCTTTGAGACATTTCTTATATTTCTATTGTTTCTATTAGGGTGGTATCTTTAATACATATAAAGATAATTTTTAATTATAGTTTATATAATCATCAAATGACATTTTAATGTCTTCATTCATGTTAAATAATGTAAACATGAGAAAAATTCTATTGTATATACCATTTTTTATTGAATGAAGAGTTTTCTCTTTCAACTATTAATTAATATCATATTTCTAATTAAGGAAAAAAGTGAAGAGCATTTTAAATGGTTACTTAATTCTTTTAAAAATATTTGATTATTGACATGGTTTTCAAAAATATTTATTCGGTGCCATTTTATTCTAAACTTAAGGTTCTTTGAATGTTTCAGGAGTTGGGTATGCATACACAGAAAATTAAAGGCTGCTATGTGATGCAACTTTATTCTCCTTTTTGCATGGTGAATAAAACTGGTTTGCAGTTGACATACAGAGTAAGCTTTAGAACATTTTACTTAGAAATTTGTATTCATTTTAAATATTTTTTTAGTGTTTTCCATCAAGCTTCACGGAAAGTACAGATTTCTATTTTTAGTTTTGGAAAGAACATGGTAAAAGTCCGTATAAAGTTCTAAGTACAACAAGGCATATTTTTTGGAAAAAAAAAAAAAAAGAAGAAGAAAACTTATAATTGTATGTTTGTTAAAATTATACAGTTATGAATAGAAAAAAATTGTTATATTAAAATGAAATCTAAAGAAATTTGTCTATTTGAAGAAGAAAGCTGAATAATAATAAATGCAGAAAAAAAATATCAGCTTATTAAAATGAAGAAAAATATCTTCTCTTTAAAAGACATGTATTTAGGTAAATTTAATTTTAAATATTTTTTCATATATTTGGTGAAATGAAAAGTTCTAAAAAAAATTTAATGAAATTTATTACCTTGGATATCAAAAAGTGTCATCTGTTAAGTGTACAGTGGTGGCTAAAATTGTGGGCACTTTTTAAAATTGTTAGATTTTTTAAGTTTGTATGTTTATAGAAAATGTTTTGTTACACAATGCAAAGTCATTTATATCATTTTAAAGAAAATTCAATACTGAATTCAATACAAAAAACAAAATTCCAATATTTGAAACACAAAAAAAGTTATATGGCAATAATTATTCATATACATTAGATATACTGATGATAGCAGTGAGTTATCAGTGCTTAGTGGGGTAGCTTTTATTTATTATTACAGCTTCACATGGATATTTCATTGAGCTGAAAATAGTTTTATGCTCTTCCTTTGTTATTACATGATGCCAGGAAAAAAATCATATCCTCAACTAATTCTTTTTTATTTGATGGCTACCTCGTTCAAACAAGAATTTTCAAACGGTTCCACAAGTCTAAGATAAGATTGAGATCAGGACTGTTTCCTGGCCAGGACAACAATGATATTTAGTCAAGAAGCAATGACATCAAATGAAAGAGTAGATTAGACTCCTAGAAAGAGATGTGTGACGAGAAAGTGGTCTTTCCTATGTTAAAGTTACAGGACAGTGGGGGTGGTTCAGTGACTACAGCTGAAGACAAGTTTTGTTTATGATTTCAGGAGACAAATTTAATAAAAAACAAATCAGAAAAAGGCCAAAAAAGGTGAACTACATCTATTGATAACTGAAGAACAAAAATATTATGTTTCCAAGATAAAAGAATATCATCAATGGCCATCAGAAATTCTGAATGATGCTGGTGTTTCTGTCAGTTCAAAACAATCAGAAGACGATTAGCAAATTTTAGTCTAAAAGGTAGAATTCCATGAAAAAAGTCTTATCTCAATTTACAGCATCGCTAAAAAAAGACTAAAGTGGTCAAAGGAACACATTAATTGGACAAATGATTAGTGGTCACAAGTTATATGGAGGAATGATACTAAGATATTGTTGTTCGGTAGTGATGGCAGAAAATATGTAAGAGGTAGAATAGGAGAAATGATACATTCTGACTACATCCAGGTAACTGTGAAATACCCAAATAGTTTCATGATTTGGTCATGCATATCTGCAGATGATATTGGTCGCCTTCATGTCATCGATGGGAAACTGAATGTCAGAATATACATTGACACCATTCTTGAACCCATACTTCTACCTTCCATCAGGGATCTATTTATCAACAATGCTTTATTTTTCAGCAAGATTCTGCTCCTTGACACACAGTAAAATAATTGAAAGACTGGTATCGTTCTAAGATCATTGAGTTATTGTCCTGGTCAGGAAATAGTTGTGACCTCAAACCTATCGAAAACTTGTGGCACTGTTTGAAAACTGTTGTCTGAATGAGGTACCTGTGAAATAAAAAGGAACCAAGTGAGGATATAATTGTTTCCTGGCATCATGTTATAACGAAGGAAGAGCTTAAATCTATTTTTAGGTGATGCTAAAAAAAAAAATAAAGGATACTCCACTAAGCACTGCTATCATCAGTATCTAATGTATATTAATAGTTATTGCCACATAACTTTTTTTGCATTTCAAATATTTGAATTTTGTTTTTTGTACTAAATTTAGTATTTAATTCTTCTCTTTAAAATGATATGAAAGACTGCATTTTGTGCAATGTAACAGTTTCTATAAACACACAAACTTAAAAAACATAAGTTTTAAAAAGTGTCTACAATTTTGGCCACTATTGTATTCATCAGTGTAAAATTTGAGTTTCCTTGAATATAACTGTCAACCTATCAAGAAAATCTCTAAAAAATTTAAAAATTTATGATTTTTTATTAATGTTTAATTGTTTTCTGAGTGAAACCTACATAGAACTCACCATATGGAGGTTACTATATATCAAATCCTGCTATTCCCCACCCTTATTCTATGAAACATTTAGTTTAATCCTCCCATAGCACTTGGAGACACTGACTGAGGTAATGCAATTTCAGATGTTGTTTTGACCTTATGAATCTATCTCGTGTGTTGCACTTACAACAACTGATTAAGTCATACAAAATTCAGTGATTGTTGTATAGAAATAGATGATTTTCTGTGAATTTCAATTCTTTAAAAATGTTTATTATTGTTCTCCCCCCCCCCTAAATTTCTGTAGTTGTGTAAATTTTTCACGTTTAGAAATTCCATATAAGTTTTCTAGTTCATATATACAAGGGTAGCCCTTATTATATAATGGTGAAATATTTCTTGAGTAGACATTTGAGTAGACAAATTTTACCATGATGTAAAATATACTAATTGTTTTGCTATTATGTAAATTTATTTATATATATCAGTTCCTCTTCAAATTCTGTTTGTGTGTTTTGGATGCAATATTAGCTTTTTTATCAGAAATTGTTAAGATGCTTGTCTCTCCATTTAAATACCACATGTGATTGTAAAAGTGCGAATAAAATGACCTTATTTATGTTTTCATGTTTTTTTAAATCTTGGAAAAACATTAGATCATTTAAATGGATTACTATTGCCACTGAATTCTCCGACTGTACTTTAACATACACTGTCATAAGAAAAAAACAAATGTTCTTCAGACTATTCAATTCAAATATTTTTAAAACCAATTATTTTCTAAATAAAAACATCAAAAAAGTAAATTGAATCTGTCATCCATTGAGCATAATATAAAGTCCTTGGTGGTGGGATTTTGAAAGTTGTGTCCAAGTTCTGTTGTGAATGAAAACCATACATAACCACATATATTTCACTCTTATGATGTATTTTGTTCAAGTGTTTATACCCATCCATATAATGCTCTTTTTCCACATTGTTCCATTTTTTCTCTCTAATTTTTATTATAAATGTAGGACTATTAATCACTCGAGATGAACTCATGTTGGAAAATATTTCATAGCACTGATTTTGTAGGTGTGATGATAACATAGAAACTAAGTTATCTTTCAGCTTGTATACTGCTCTATAAATGTAATTGCACCATTTAAACCAACTAATATTGGACCAATTGTTCAGAACAGTTATTATAAATATTATCTTCTATTCCAAAATCTTTTAGAGTATTCCAGACAGTCATAGTTTTTTCCCCAGAAGGATTAATTCTCTTATAGAATCATTAATAATTTTTCTTGATCTTTATATGTGTAATGTTTCTAGTCAATATCAAGCTTTTGTAAAAAACAGTTTCATTCAGTGAGGAATCGACATGTCTTTCGCTGAGAGAAAAAAAAAAGAACCCCAAGTGAGAAGATTTTAATTGGGCTGAATACTTATGTTCAGAACTGTTAAATAACTCCTATTAGTTTATGATTTTGATTTGAAAGTGAAGAGTGGCATATGGAAGCTATAAAAAAATAATGAGCTGAGATTAAATGTATTTTGTTTGGAATATCTGTTCTGAGAAATAATTGGGTGTTTAATTTAAGACTTGAAGATGTTACGATTGACTTAGATCTAATTTAACTATCCTTACATACATAACAATAATAACTATTCTTTCACTTTTTTTTAATCATATATGAGATACCCAATACATAGTTGCAACAGATTTGCTCATGCACTATATGGGTGGGCTCTGATATTTTTCATGTTCTTTTCTTGATGTGCTCTTAATTTTAATTCTTATAGGGTGATTATATTGTGTTAATGTTTTTACAAAATGTAGTTTTTCCCATAGCACTGAAATGCATTTCATCTGGGATGTGCTTTGTGTTGAAGATATTCATTTTTCTTTGATAAAAGTGAGAGTTTAGATCCCTGAAATTTTTGTTCTACTGTATACTATGCTTGTGTATTCAAACTAGTGCAATTCTATTTTAAAAATTATGGAGGACATAAGTAATGAAACACTTTCTTGTTTGAGGTTGAACTGAATTTGCGTACTGATTCAGAACTGTTTTTTAATTGACTGGATTATTTTTCAGATGAATTGTGCAGTCTTTTTTGATAAGCTTTAAATTTATTTAAAAAAACAAAAAATTAAAAAGTATCACAGAAAATTTTTTCCACACTTTTAATTTTACTATAGGGAACTCATATGTTGTCTACTTGAAAAAAACTGCTAGAGAGCTTAGATGACACGCACACTGCTAGAGTTTAGACTTGATCTCTTATTGATCACATTATTGAAGAATGTAATTCAAAATAAATTTCTTACATGTGAGTCCTGGTTCTGAGCTTAATCGTCTGAGGTTGATGGAAATATTTTATTGAAACCATTGCTCTTTCCTATAAGAAACAGAAAGCAACAATACAATGTGCATTTTGTTGCTTGGAAAGAAATGAAAATAGAAAGAGAATAAAAAAAGAGATGAAATATTTCTGTCTTGGATTGTGACATAAGAATTTTTTACTACCACATGTATAAATTATACAGAAAAAATAAAAAAATATTTCTCAACAATTTGAAAAAGTGCTAACTAGAAAAGTTTCAATAGATATGAGAATTTTTAAAGATATCTCAAATATTCTTTTTAGTGTGTAGAGTGTACTTACAAAAAGCAAACATTTCAAGGGTTTTATGTTCCACAGTTATAAAATGAAAAATGGTGTTAAAACTTTAAAAATTAAAATTAGTATAATAGAATGAAAAAATTGAAGAACATTACTTGTGGTGTTCAAATATACGCTGATGGAAATGAAAATCCCAAAACCAAGAAAGAGTTGTGCCAGATAAACGAAGTTTGGAAGACTTGTTTATACATCTGATAGCTGACTAATTCAGATTTTGTGTTAGTCGTATAAGTGTGCACCTAGTAGCGCCATTTTCAGAATGTGAATTATTGTACTTTAAATATGCACTGTAACATTTGCGAACATTATTTATTGTTAAGATTTAATGCTGTGAGTTGATGTTATTAAAAAAAATGCCTTTAAAAAGACGAAGAAGCCTTTTTCAAAAGCTCACCGAGTTTGAGCAAGGTTGTATGACAGGGCTAAGGAAAGGTGGATTTTCTTTCTGTGATATTACAGAAAGGCTTGGTAGGAATATATTCACTGGTTCATGATTGTTGGCAGAATTGGTCACTGGATGACATTATCTCGAGAAAACTGTGGTCCAACCATGCACAGGTCCCCTCTGACAGAGAAGACTGCTGTATTTTCCACATGAGCATCTGCAGCAGGAATTATTGCTTTTGCTAGCACCGTAGTGATGGTAGTGAGCTGTAGTAAATTGATTGTTTGAGGAATTGATTGTTTTAGGATAAACCAGACATCCTTTAATGTTCATACCATTAGTTCCAAATCACTGACATCTGCTACTTTAGTGATATCACACTATTCATTGGAGGGGGGAGTGGTGATGTGTTGCTTTCTCGATTGAGAGCTATTTCTGTCTTGGCGCCAGTGATGGCCATATATTGATTGGAAGAAGGCTAAGTCAGCATCTACAAACAACCTTTTTGCAACTTAGATGTACTGGACCTGCCCTTAGAGTTAGGGTCTGGGAAGCAATATGATATTAGGAGCATTCTTGTGATTATTTCTTGCACACTGACTGCAAATTCTTATATAAGTCACTTATGAATATTATTCAAGGGGTGTTTTCTAAAAGGATAACCGATACCCTCGTACTATGTTCTATTGAGTGTCGATGTATTGCTTTAGCCTGCTAGATCATCAGATCTTTCTCAAATGGGGCATCATTGGATGGCAAATCCAACATCATTCACAACCAGAATTAAATGCCCTTATGTCATTCTTCCTAGAAACTGAAATCCGCTGCCTGCATGACACAATGCATGCACTTTTACATGCTTGCATTCAAAATTCTGGCTGTTGCACTGGTTATTAAATGTACCATCATTTCACATTGGAATTGGCTCTTCTAGCTCTCACATTACCCTGTAATTTTGAGACTTTAATCATTTAAATATGTTACCTAGACAAATGTGTTTTCTTATGTTTCATTACTCTACAATAATTTTTTTTTGGTGTTCAAAATTTTTCCTCCATCAGTGTAGGTTACACAAAAAACGTTCTTTTTGAAAAAATCGTTTGGGGTAAATAAATTGATTGTTAAAATGTCTCATATTTAAAGCAGGTAGCAAATGACCATCCCAATGAACTGATACAACAATTGGTTCAATTTTCTTTACATAATTCCTTAATCTTATTAGTTTTTGTCTTACAAAAGTTCTAATTTTCTAAATATGGTTTGCATTTCGATTTATTGCAAGTTTATCTCTGTTTAACCTAAAGAGACTAAGCTGTGGTTTTGTGAATGAAAATGACATTTCTTTGGCTAATGTGGTATTGATCACATACAATCATTAATTTTGGAGTTTTAAACATTTCTTTTCATATTTTTTTTCAACCTTTTTCATTCCTTAATTTATATGCACATCTATGTTTTCATCAAGCTCAGTTTGGGTAATCTTCTGATGAATCTATGTGACAGTTAGCTACCTCTGAGTTACAATGATAACATCTATTTTAATGCATCGATTTTCATGCTTGGTGGTTCTCAATAATCCCCTTTCTTTCAACTCTACTAGCTTTATATCAACTTCCCCTGGATATCCTCTTGGCTCTTGTTGACTCAATAACAAATTTCTTTCATCAATTTTTATAATTTTCAAAGCACTAGCATGAGCAATGTCAAATAAATTATTTAAATCTAATATAAACTTAGGTTCATGTTTTCTCTGCACATCTGACTTATGGTGAACACTTTTTAAAGACTACTCCAACAAGAATACATTTCTATAAACTTTTTTTATGTAAAGAGGTGTTGATCTCTTGTATGAGTATAACAATAATAGTACTTGCCATCTAGATTGAAATTTGCTTCTGGTAATTTGATAACTTACTGCCAGTTAAATGTTTTGAACAATACTTCCCAAATTAAAAGCTATAATTGCTCTTGGAAGTTGACTTGGATAGTAACTTGAGCAGACTGAGGACAAGAAGAGTTAGTTGTGAAGTGTGAAATGTAGTTTGAATGAATATGTTGCTGCGTGTGTGTGTGTACTCACTTTCTGTTTTTGCTGTGATGAAACATGATATACCAACCTCTAATTTGAACAAATGAGGTTTCTAATTGCTTCTTAGAATAAAAAGGGAAAATCGGCGGAGGTGCAAATTAAAATTAAAAATTTGGGAAATAAGGGCTACCCTCTTATATGTGATGCTTGTTTATGTGTATGTTTGGAGACTATCTAGGTATAAAGAATCCATATTTTTTATTATTTTTAATAATAATTCATTTATTAATATGTTTTAAATTTGAAATATGTATTTAAGAATATTTAAAAGCAATTATACCATGAACACTTTAAGAACAATAAAAATCATTTTATTGTATTGAGCTTATTTTACTAATACATACCTTAGCTAGCTTTCTTGCATTGCTTTTCATTTCAATGTTGAATGTATTGACAAATTATTTCTCTCTATTCTGTATTTTCCTTTTTTAAAATTTTTAATTGAATGTTGAATTCAAATTTCTTTTAGTTCTGTGTTAACCTTCTTGTGAATAAAATATTGAATGAAAACTTTCTGTATTTCAAGAGCATTATATTTTAATTTTTTAACTATAAATTTAATTTCTTAAAATTTTTTCTGACATTTTTATATGAGGCTATAAAAATGTTTATCCGTTTGTTACCTTGAATTTCTTTCTCTGCACAGCGCTCAAAGAAGGGGTTCGAGAAATTTGAGGGAAAGAATCGCAAGGTGACTTTCATAATTTTGAATTTTGCATGAGTTTTGTTGTTTTTTTATCTTTTGCTTGATGGTTTGCTGTACTTGGGGAAATATTATTTGATAACTTCTAACATTCTGCAGAGTTTTAATTTCTGTGCTTTTTCTTTCTGTCAGCTCTACAGCATCAACTTTTTAATTTTTATCTATAACTAAATTTAATATATTAATATTCTCTTGTTCAATCACTTTATTGTTTATTTTTAGAAAATGCACCATCAAAATAATGGAATGAAAAATAAATGAATATTAGTGATAGGATATAAATATTTTTATTGTTAAAAGTTCATTAATGAAATACAAGTTAGTTTATGCTTTTATGTTGAACAGATATTAAATGAAAATAGATAAAATTACTCTTCTTTTTTTTCAAACATTTAAAGAAATGAATAAATCAGGTTAGAAACAAAGAATGTTTTACTTGATGCTCACTTAAATAATGCTCTTACTGCATAATTTTGTGAGTAAATATTTTAGAAATTTGAATGGTAAACATTTTGTTTTATAATCATAATTAAATTTGAAATTCATCATGATTAAATTTTGTCAGAGAAATTTAAAATTAAAAACAAGTTTTTTAAATTTCTAGCTGATGTAAAAAAAAAATGTATAATTTTTTAGTGATGGATTTTCATGAAAATATAATTTATGTTAGAGGAATTTTAACCTCTTACTCAATATTCTGTATAATTATTCAGTTGCTCAAATAACTATTAATACACTAATTGGTCTATATAAGTATTCAATTGAATTTATGTACTAAAATGATTTTTCAAGTTAGAAATACATTTAATTGTTATCACTATTTCAAAAATTTAGTTAAAAAAATGTTTTGAAAATTTATTTTCAAATTAAAATGAGCACATGAATTTAATAAGTAGCTATCAACAAATGTGTTCAAAGTGTTTTCAGTAATGTCATTAATACTGTTCTATACAAAAAATGCAAGTTATATGTTCACTAGCAGTATGTGAGCAAATGTAAATCTGTTATAAGTTTTTAAGAAATTATTCCCATTAAACTTAATGTAGTCCTGTTAAAAATATTTAATTGTGTCGTTATGTATAAGTACTTTTTAAAATATGTAAACATTTTTTAATGTCTTTAAGTTGTACATGTTTTTAAATTTTAATACAATTCATTTTGTGTGTGAGTTTCATTATTTTTTAAAAACATTCTAATCTTGATGCCACATGTTTAGATGTTGCTGAAAATTAAAAATACATAATATTCATATTGATAATTTAGACTTAACGTTTTTAATATTGATTTTTAATTGCAGTTCAAATTTCATTACTGAAAATTGTGAGTGAATTTATTTCCTGAAATTATAAAGATTTTTTATTGCAATATTAAAAAAATAACTCATAACTATTTTCAGTAAAATAAGTATCTGTCTATTATTTTCATGTGCCACTTTAATAATTTGGTGGTTTTTATTGATTCTGCATGATGTTTGATTCTGTTTTGTTTGCTTTTTGTTTTTTTCCCTTTGATTATGCTTGTGCTAAATTATTGGTTATGAAAATGTTATTTTTTCTCTCTTTTCATGTTGTGTGTGTTTTTTATTATCTTATGGATGGATTTGTTAAACTTTACTTATTTTAATTTGAAACTGAGAACAATAATGTAACTTTTATTGTTACTTAAATTACCTATTTTTTATTACCTATATTTGAAAAAATTGAATATTTTAGTATCAAAATTTTTTCATAGTTTTTTTCATGACAGTAAACTTAGAATTGCCATCACTACTAGAGCTAATTATGTTGATAAAATTATTGGCCATTTTTAAAATTTTTTAAAGCAACATAGTGCTTTAATTTTTTTTCATGTTATCATTATAAGAAAAATTAAGTAAAATAAGTTTTCTAAAATTAAATTTGTTTAAAATTAGACCCAAGAAATAAATCTTTACTTTTTAAATGTTAAAAATTTCAAAATATGAGAAATACCATTTATGGATTATAAAATGGTATTTAAAAAATTGTTATTTAAGATAAATTATATAGTTCCTTTATGGGGAAAACATGCTTTCACAGTAAGTGAAATCAAAATTATAACTTAAAAAGGTTTTAAGTTTGTTGGTCAATTAGTAAATTAGTTACAAAATATTTATATTAAAACTCCAATTCCTTTAAATTAGAATTTATATTTCTTAAAAGCAATTTACTTTGTACATTAGTTTGTGAGAGTACTAATTTGTTTTAATTTGTAGGGGGGGAAAGTTATGTTAGTAGGGAAAAAAGTTTTGCTATATTAATATTTTTATTTTGGTTTTGCATATTTTTCAGAGATGTACTTATCAACTGATATTTTTTTTTCATAAATGAAACAAATTTAAATGGGATTAGTTTAATTTTCTAATGAATAGATTCTTAGAACTTGATAATTTTGACCATAATTATTAAGTAAGAATTTGTTTTTAAATGCCATTAACAATAACGAGTTTGTTTTTTACTAAAGTTGATGGAACGTTTAATCAATTTGAATGTATTAAAAGAAATTGGTTTTATTGTCACGAAAAAGTGGTAAAAGTATGACAAAACAAAATTTAGTTCTCGGTTATTTTGACTCATTTGTATTACTGTATATGAAAATGCATTTACTAGATAGATTTTTAAAAAATAACGTTGTTTATGAATCTTAATTCAGTTATGAAACATCCTAATGGAATTTTATTTCAAAAGCAATTTTTTTTTATTAGACAAGCATATGAATGTAACTTATCTCTCTGTATGTTATTTGGTAGTTTCTACAAAATCTTATTACATGATTATAAAAACATCACATTGGTCAATTTTTAAAAATATGTATTCGTTATTTTAATTTATTCAGAAGGAATACTTAGAATAAATTTGTTAAAAAATCTAAAAGATTATTTTTACCCTGTATAAATACACTTTAATGAAATATTAAAGAATAATACAAAATATGAAATAACAATTAAGAAAAGTTTTCTTTTGTTTACTTTTAAGAATGATTTTTCAATGTACAATAAATAAAAAATTAAGAAATTATTAATACATATTGTTAAATAACAACCAAACAAAACTTTAAAATAGTAGAAAATTATTTTATTTTTTCTGTATAAGTACATTACCAGTATAAATATTTGTTTTTTGTTATGCATATTCTTTCAGAGAAAAATTTTATAAAAAATTTTATATTTCAATATATTTATTTATTATTTTATCATTATTTTGTGAATGGTAAATCATTTAAAAATAATTAATGTTAATAACCTGACAACTCCTTTAATTTATTTTGATTAAAAACTTTTTTTTAAGTAATTTGTGTTAGTGACCAAAGAAGAGATTAAAACTTTCAAATGCAATTTAAAATGTTGTTCATATAAGTTATCATTATGTAAGTCAGTTAAATCATATTTTTTAACAATTAAAATCCTTAAATGTTTTATTCTTTGTTAAGTATTTATTGTAAAAAATAAAGTAGATTGAATTTGTAATAAATTTTATTATTTAATTTCTTTATTAACTGCCAAATGAAAATTTATTCTTAAGTAATAAAAATAAATGTAAATATTTGTTTTACATTTAATTTTTGTTTTGCATGCATTTAATGTGTATTTAACTATTCTATACAAGCTGTCCAATTGGTCTGATAATGAAGACTCTGGATCTTCAACACAATCCCTAGCTACTGTGAGTTAGATGGTGATTTGACAGCTTTTCACTTTCAGTCCTGAGCTTTAGCTGCTTTTTCACAAAGCACTTTTTTAAAATTAGGCGTGGCTTGTCTTACTCATCAAACATTGCAATTTAAAATTTCGTTTTTTGTTAAAGCAAGTTTTATCAAAAAGATTTAGAAGTTATTTGAAAAATAATGTGGATAAAAGCAATGTGTTTCATAGATTATTAAAAATCTTATGCTCATTATAGTAAATTCTGCATATGTAAATTCTGTTTTTATTTATTCCTTTTTGCATAGTATTAAATAGAAGGTTTTATGAAACATCTTTCTTGTGTTTGTATTAATTAACAATATGAATAAATTACTAGGTTTAGTATTGCTAAATTGCTTTTTCATGCTGCATAGATTCAGTATTTTTGTAATGTCTTATATTTTTGCTGCAATAATATAATCTGTGTGTCGCACTATTTTATATAGCATTAAAATTCATAATTTTGCAAATGGTATTATATGTAAGTGAAATCACACATTAGTTGTCTATTTCTGTTTCTTATTCTATATTTGCATGCTTTGTAAAATTTTTACAAATGATGAAATCAAGTATTAAAATATTTATTAACTATCAGTAGGTAATGCTAAAAGTGTAATACCAACAATTTTAAAGTGTTTGTATACTTATTTAAAAGAAGTAACTAAAGAGAAATGGAAGATATATCACCCAATATGTAAAATATTTATTTCATATTAATGAGTTCATAACTTTTTTATTGAAAGAATAACAGCATATTTTTAATGGAAATTGTGTAGAAATCTGATTAATTTTTCTCATGGCTATATTTATTAACAATATTTTAAATTTTATTGCAAAGTCTGATTATATTTTAAGTTTCATTTCCATGTACATAATTTAATTTCTGTATATTTTAATTCTCTATATACATATGCTATGAAACAATTTCTAGGGAAGTATTGTTGATTTACTTATCATGATCTTTGCAACATTTTATTTTGTATTGATAAACTGATTATTATAGAGTAGTATATATTATTTATGAAGGTATTCTTTATAACAGATTTTGTATTTGTATTTTATTCATTTGTGGGAAGGGGAAAAAATATTAAAAATAAGAAACAAGTATTCCTTTGAATTTTTGTATTTTAGGTGCATTGCTTTTTTACAGGGCTTCAAACCGTAATTTTTTTTAATTCCGGTTCTACTAAAAATATATGTGTATCAGTTCCAGTTTTCATTCCACCAAAAATAACGGTTTTTGGTTCATTATTATGTGTGTGTATTTTTATTTGTACTAAAAGTATAATTCTATCATAAACAAAAATGTAATTATATTGGTGTCATATAATGATAATTATATGGTTGATGTTAATTTAGAAAATATTGACATATTGGTTGCAGTAACAAAATGATTGAAGATATATTGAACTGAAATAAACCAATATTTTTTTGGTTTCAGTTCCAGTTTTTGTTCCGACTAAAATAGTTATTTTTTCTGGTTTTCGGTTCAGTTCCGGTTCAAAGCCGTTTTAGTTATAAAATAACCTATTAATACTTTTAATATAATCTTTTGTTTATATGTAAATGGAAAATGCAATTTTTACACATTATAAGCAATTTTTATGTGTAATTTAATGAATTCAAATCTAGGAATTTATGAGGGTTTTGATTTTTATTAATTTATAACTATAATTTAGTTCTAAAAAATATCTTTAACATTATTTCTAACTGTATCTTTTTTCTAATTTTTATTTCAACCCAGTTATATAGACAACTTAAAAATTTCTTAAAGTAAAAGACACCTTAAAAATTACATTTAAACTTGCAATCTTAGCTCTAAGCATAAGAGTTTACTAATGTATTACTTTGTCCTGCTAATTTCTGGCTTATTGTATTTTGCTTCAAGTTAGATTCATAGTAAGTTATTATATTAATAAAGCACTTTTTTTTTATTAGAATTAGAATGGAACTCTTTGGGATAGATGCATGTTAATTTAAGATTTCTTACAGTATATTACATGCGTTTTGTATTCATTTTTAATTTATATTGCAATAGAAATTAAAAGTAACCATTTTTATGTTATATACCTATCGAGTAGTGTTAGATATATTTTTATTTGATAACAATTAACATGGCTGTGAAAGTACAACCATTTATTTTCAAAAGAAGTATTTTGTCATTGAGTTTTATTGTAAAAAATGAATAATCTTTTGTAAATATTTGCTGCTGAAATTTATAAAAAAATTGTTATTTAAAATATAGATCTTTTTGAATATATTAAGCATCCTTTAAAAAAGCCAGAATAATCAGGTTTATTTAATTTTAATTGCATTATAATCAATTATTTGATGTATTTAGCATATATTTGAAAATATTTATTCATGTTTCAAACGTGAGAAAAATATTACATTATATTATTTTAATTTTAGAGAAATATCCAGAATATTTTGTGAAAAACATTTAAGTTTTATGCATATTTGTAAAATGAATTTAAATATTTATTCAACAAAAATTTGTTTCATTTTATTCATTAAATTTTTCATTAGAATTTTGTCAACTGAATATATGTAGGAAAAGTTTATTTTTTGAAATATTTTTTTTCTTAAAAAAATAATAATAATGTTTCTAATATTGAAGTAAAAGGCTTTTGGTTTGCTTTTAAAATGTTTGTAATATGATTCAACATGCTTTGAGTTGTGTTTTTTAGATTTAAATTATTGTAGTTTTTTTTATGTATATGTTTAAAGCTCTTTTATTAATGAATTCTTAAATATTTTGTCTTCCTTGTTGCGAATATTTCTTTGAATTTTTGGTTGAATATTACATTTTTTTGTATAATGTGTTATAAAATTATTACAAGCTGTTTTAAGAACACAATATAATTTAAATATTTTATTTATAATGTGTACAATATTTCTTATTCACAAAGAAAATTTACAATCCTTTTTATCAATGATTCCATTTTTTTAAAAAAAAGATTTTATTTTCTTTTTTTCAGTTAACTTGTTCTTACGTCTGTGGCTCTAATTAACTCTAAATATTTTAAAGTCTTAAAAAAATTAATTGTTATGCTTTATTTAATTTTCCACTCTGTATTTTTTATTTGTTCAACCAGTTTCCCTGAAACATAATTATGATTGAAAATGAAGTATTTGTTGAAATATTTATGAAATACTTTTATTCTATTGATTTTTAAAAACTATATATGCTTTTTTTAGTTACTATAGATGAACAAGTATGTAAATATATATTTTAAATTGAACAAGTATATAAATATATATTTTAAATATTTATTTCTGAATTTTAAATTTAAATATTTATAAATAGTGCATATTTTAATTTCTGTTATAAAAGATATTTCATTCTGTTTTAGATAAAATAAAGTATATCATTTCATTTCCTTTTAAAAGCAAATTAATTATTTTCTTTTCTTATTTTAATCAGTTTTCTTTTTTTAGTTATAATATTTAAAATTATAAATCTTAAAATAATAAATATTTGATTATTATTTTTTAAATTCTAGGGTGAAGATGATAACATTATTCACCATCCACCTGACATTAATCCAGTTTTATTTTCATTTAAAGCAAAAGCTTTTTTTGCTAAGAAAAAAGTAAGTTATGAATAAACATTTTGAAAATGCAGTTTACTTCTGAAGTATGGTTTATTCAATTGATTTAAATTAAACAAAAAATCTTTTGGCTCAATTTCTTAAAAAATATACTTCATTTTTCTATAGGCTGCTTTGAGAATTGGGGATTCAGAATGGTCTGACAAATTTTCATTAGATGCTGTTGGTAGTTCTGGAACTGTGATTGCTAAGAATAAAGATGGTCGAACATATATGGTAAAAAAAATCTAAATCAAAGTTTTTAAATATAAATATTGTATTTTATTAATTTTCTTTGAAAAATGATGGAATATGTTGCATACTAAAATCTTTCTTTGGCAGTGTAAAAAAAAATATGTAGTTTTACATTTTTCAAAATGTTTTGAAATGTTTCATACTTTGCAGAATTATTACTTTATATTGCTTCGTGTTATTACTTATTTATTGTCTATTAACATTATATATCAACATGATGAATTAATATTATGGAGTGTATCAAATTCCATTTTATTTATGTCAAGAGAATTAATGCCTTCAAATATTAAAATTTATGAGAATTCTGCATTACATTTCATAATACATGTTACATTGCTGTTTAGAATAAGGCTGGAAATCCTATTCACAGGATTTGAAATAAACACATATTTTCTTAATGGGTACTTAGACTTAAGTCATGAGTCATATGAATTTTTTTGAAGTTTTCATATTTTCTCACTTTACAGAAAAATATTACATCTGATGATGTATCATCACAGTTGAATTTTAATTATGCGTTAGTAATTTTTATCTTATAAGTGGACTTTTTTTCTGTCACAATGAAATATTAATTTACTTTGTTGAAAAAACTGATTTTATTTAGTAGTAATAATAATTTTGTATAGTGCTTCTACCATTTAAAGGTAAAACTGTAATATAGTTTACATAATTTTTGTGCAAATGCTGCTGTTTTAAAAATACAATTGCTTATTTATAAGTATCAGTTCAATTTATTTAACATATTCATTGCAAAATGTTTTTGAAATTTTTCACAGGTTGGAGTTCAAATAAAGCTTAGTCAAGCTGGATTAACAAAACTTGTAATTTTTACTCCTTATTATCTTTTGGTCAATAACAGTGAAGTAAGTTCTAAGTTTTCTTCAATATCCAAGATTCATTGTGCTTTTTGAATATAAAATTAAATATTATTTGTTTATTTCTCATTAAAGGTATTTTATTGAATTCCTTGGCTAAAATAATGAATGAATTAAAACAGATGACTAAGATCCTTTTCTTTGTATTTTATCTTATATATTTAAGTTTTCTTTTCTTATATGAGGACAAATGTTAGAATGATTGTCTTTTCATATGGCAAAATTCTTTTGGTGAAAAGAAAGCTGAGTTTGAAAATTTATTAAAAAGCTACAGGACATTGATCACTTTATTGATACTATTGATTCAAAAGTATTTTAAAGTTTTAAGTTCTCTGGTTAAGACTGAATGCAAATTTTGTCAAAATGCAGTCGAACCTCCATATTTCTAACCTCTATATTGTGAATTTTTTTATATAGCGAACTTTCTCCTGGAACCAAGAACATTTCACAATTTTCTTTGTAAAGTAACCTTCCAATAGCGAAGTACACACATTTTCTGTATAATCCCCCCCCCCTATTTATAAAGTATTTCTGAACATTTCAAGTTATTCTATCCTTTAACGCATTTTATGGTGGTCATAAATCTTGAACTGGTCTTATTAAGCGCCTAACTTGCCGACAGCTTTAGAATTCTGGGTATTTCATCCAAGAAGGGCAAATTTCAACCCCCATTGTCCAGTTCACTAGGAACAGCTTGGATACCCCCTCGTGTTCCCATGTCCTTGAACTAGTCTCTGTTCATTTGTAGTGTTCATCAGTCATACTGGTAACTTCATTTCTTGATGGCTCAAAAATGCCAGTGTGAATGCTTGAGCATCAAACAAAAAAATTTAATTCTTCAAGAAGTAAATAATGGCGCCAAGAAAAAGGATTTTTCTTTAAAATCTGATATTCCTCGAAATAGCTTATCAACTATTATAAAAAATCGGAATTAGCTACAAAATTATGTTTCTTTGAATTCTTGTTCAAAAAGTTTAAGAAGATGCATCAATGTAGATGTTAGCAAGGCAGTTTTGAAGTGGGTACACACAATGTGAGATAAAAATGTTCTGATTTCTAGACCTTTCATAATAGAGAGATAGCTCTTAAATTTGTGAAGGCATTGGGATATGACCATTATCTTGGTAGCAATGAATGGCTAGAAAAATTTAAGAAAAGACATGGGAAAAATATACCTGAAGAGATTTTGGGTGCATTGCAAAGATGTGTGCCATATTATGGAACAAAGCATTTTTTGAAACAAAAAAACTCAATCAAATTTAACAGATTTTATGAGTAATTAAGTTTAAGGATGCATGTGGCAATGCACGTTTAAAATTTTTAGTTAAAAAATGTGTTTAAAATTACTTGAATGCTTTAAATTAGAAAATGTCCTTGAAATTCATTCCCCTCAGGGGGCTCAGCTTCTTTAGGTGAGTACGGGTGTCACAATCCCGAGGTGCCCTAGTGATCTTTTCCTTTTCCCACGGGGTTTACTGTCTTTGGTAAACATGGGCTTCACGAACCCGGGGTACCCTAGTGATCCTTCTCTATTTTCGACCCTCTTTCTTGTCATTCAATTCATTCTTTCTCTTCCCGTCTAGACCGCAGATATTAAAACAAATGTTTGGCGCAGTATAGCTGAAATCAGCTCTTGCGCCAATAAACCCCAAAGTCACTCACCCTTGAAATTCATTAATTTTAATATAAAATTATTTTCTTAGTGTTGAAAATACAGTATATTCCTTGACATTCTTTTTTCTTTTTTTCCTCGCAGTTTTTCTTTCTTTTTCTTTTTTGATGGGTAAGATATGTAATATAAATATTAATTTACAAAAAGGTGTGAACAATTACTTTTTTTATATGTGTTGTTTATGAATTTAAAATTTGTTTTATGTGATTTATAAAGTATATTGAAAGAGGAACCTCTACATATAACAAACTTTTTTCGGGATTTAGCAAATTTGTTAAATAGAGGTCCGACTGTAATTTCTTCACTTAAGATAGTTAAGACGAATATTTGGACCTACAAAAATTCCCTCTTTCAACATGGATTCAGATAAACTTGGAAATTTTTTGCACAGGTATTTGAAACAAACACCATCTCTTGGAATAGCTTTCCCAAACTGCTTCATTACACCTAACTTTATATAAAGAGGGAGTAACAATACTTTGTTTGATTCAACTGAGCTCACAGCATATTCAACCGAATCACATTCTTGGTGCCTGGCTTGAGATTTTGTCTTTTCAACCATTCTGTTTTGACCCTTGTTGAGCCTTATCGTCGCTTTCCCACTCACAAATGAAATCTGGGAACTTAGTATATTAGCCTTGTTGACCAAGAAAGATGGAGATTACTGTCAGATCATCAGAAATGGTCCAACCGTGATGGGTATATTTTATTTTGTTGAGGATGAGAGCTGGAGTTTTATAGTGTTCTTTTAAATGCACAGAATGTGCAATTGGTACAGATGTGTACTGGCTTCCATGATGAAGAAGGACAGCTTTAAGGCTCCTTTTTCATAACTATAAATTGCCTCCATTCATCTTTATCATTGGTAATGTTACATTTGCTCCTCAATCTGGGAACATCTGAACAATAGACCAGGTTCTCATCTTCCTCAAAGTACTTTACAAATTCCTGTTCTCGATTCCTGTACCAACAAAAAGTGGTTTCCATGGCCAATTAGTCCCCCCCCCCTTTCAATTTGGAGTCCAACAGTTCAACTGCCTTTTTCGAAAACGGCCCAGATCTCTTGTTAGATCATCAACCTGAAAGAAGGGCTGAAGTGAATGAGGGTTTATATTCGGTATCAGAGCCTTGAACTTGTAAATGATCCGAGTCTGAAGACTCTGAAGAGATGACTGGCAACTCAGTCGGAGGCAAAGGCACTGGCATATTAGGTCCATGAGGAATGGGGTGTATTGCCGATGGAATATTATCAGGATAAGGTATCAGCTTTTGATTTTTGCAGTTATGCCTATGGATGTGACAGGAACAAAAGTAACAATCACAAAGTGGTTTTTCAGCCCCCTCTATGTCATAGAAACTCCAAATTGTAAAGCAGTCTTCTTTCCTTTGAGCCAGAAGTGCAGATCGTTGAGGCACTTTACACAAATTTTATGAGCCATGATTTGTCTTGATCTCCAACTTTCATGCCAAAATATGCAAGATAAAGCTGTTTTATATGGTCTGTAATGCTTTTTATGCGTTTTTTTATTAAACTATACTCACCACATATGTAACGAAAGTCATCTGGCAAATTTTTGCAATGTTTCGAACTCAATGCCATGTTTCACGAAACGCACAGAAAAAAAACACAACTGTTAAAAGTGTTTTTGAGATAAAGCTCCCACTTGCACTGTATCAGCATACACACTACAATAAATTACACATGAAAGAAAAATTGAAACCAAGTTCAAAATTTCAGCGTCTTTATATTCAGAATCAATCTAGTTGAGTGACAGTTCTTGCGTTGTCAAGCAAAGATAAGGATCTAATTTAATGATTTGTGTGATGCTATTGGTTCGAAATATTGCGATAGAGAGAGAAGTAAGGCAAAAAAGAAAGAAAAATTAAATTAAAAAAAAAATGTGATGTGATGGAAATTTTTTTATTATTTCTGAAATCAGCACCAAAAAATACATTGAGTTCAGCCATCACTGCTCTTGTATTTTTTTCATTATAACCCTGTGTAATTAACAAGAAACCTGAACTTAAAATGAAGAATTATCTGGAAATGAAATAAAAAAAGAACCGAATGGTGTTTTTGAATATTATTTTTATACAAATGTTTGTATTGAGGATGGTAATGATTTTTATTTATTAAGGGCATAAAAAGTGGGAGAAAAATATCCAAGTGAGCAAATAATATTTTTAGCAAATGAGAAGAAAGATAAGAGTTTTTTTTGTAAATAAAGACATACTTCTTAATTTTCCTAAATATTTAGGAAATAAGTAATAAACAAAATCTAGCATTATTCTCAAATTTTAATACTCATTTATGTTTTCTTTTATTTTGATCTTACTTTGAGGTGGAGTAATATATATTTTAGAATTTTATGTATTTAGATCTTATATTTTTTTTATTAAAGGTAAAAATAACTTTTTGAAAGAATACCTAATTTGGATTAGCATTGTTAGGGAAATGTTGTATACTGCAATTCAGTTAGTGTTAAAGATAATTAATTTGATATGGACTAGAATAAGAATATCAGAATTGTACATAGTTCTATTTTGGTAGCTATTCTTGTTTAAATGAAGAGATGTTGTGATATTTCATATGATTACTGTAAATATATCTTTCTTAAACAAATATATATAGCTTCTAATTACATGCATATTAAATTTGAGATAATTTTTAACCATTGTTGAATTTTGATAACTTTTAGTTAAATTTATCTGGAAAGAATATTTTAACTTTCATTTATTATCAGTGTTTTAAATATCAATGAACTCTTATTTGTTATATTATTTTTATTAAACACATTTGCTTTGACACAGTTTGATGATATTTAATGTTTACTAGACAGTTTTTCCATTAGAATTCATTTTCCTTCTCTTTTTACTTATTCCTAATTTAATTTAACAGAATAGTGAGTTTTTTTTTTGAACAAATAATTTTGTTTTTCTTAGAAAGAAATGGAAGTGATGGAAGTAAATTCTTCAGAGGGATGGTTAAAGATTCCCCGTAATGAGGTATGTTTTTAATGTATTGCGGTTTTCTGTTATGGAAAAAAACTGCTGACAAAATGACTATCTGAATTTTTTTAAAAATATTGTTACGTAGATCGGGGTTCGAGGATTTTATGCAAAATCAGTTGTAAATAACAAGACAGTTCTTTAACAGTGATGATAATTTGTTGTCGAAAATCAATCCTTGAAACACAGGATTCAACAGCAAAATTTGCAGAATGAATATCAGAAGGATTTCACTCCTTCGATAGCACTTAGACACAATTATCAGTATCTAAAAGTACACGTATATACAAGCTTATTCACAAGCACAACCGAGCTAATCACGATCAAGGCAAGTTCACTAATCGCTTGTCAAAACTAGACTCACTACTCGCTGGTTGAAACCAGACTGACTGTTGCGGTGAGTATCGCTCTATTTATAGCCGGGCTGAAACTTCGAGAAAGATGCACTCGTGTTATAGATCATGAAATTAGTGGATTTCTCTACTAATTTCTAGAAGAATCCAGAGGGTCCCGAACTCGCCAAAAATGATGCCAACTTGGCTCTATCGCCAAGTTCCCATTGAATCACCATTATAACATAAGGGACGGCATTGCTTGTGAATATTACAATTTTAACATGAAATAAATATAGCATAGAGTAATATAAAGGCATTGCACCTCCAAATACAAATTATTTACATTATTTTATACAAAATTCATAACAATATAAAAAGGGGCAATTTTATAATATAATATTCTATTATTATTTAATATATTAAATGTGATTATTCTGGTTCAATATAGCATTTTTGCAACCAAATTTTAAAAATAAGTTATATCGATGTTTCGTCTTCTTTATTTTTATTTTAGAATTTTTTCATATTAAGATGAATATAAGTATGTGCTCCTGATATCTGTAGCTAATAATATTGTTTAATTATTCTTCTACTTTCCTTAATTGACAATGTTATATACGAGAGCTACATCTAAATATATTTTCATATAACTGCTGATAGAAATATTCTTTTACAATTTCATTTGTAATATTTAAAGTATTTTTGAAATGTGTGTGAAAAAGTGATGCAATTTGATTCATTATAATTTTACTGTTTGGCAAATATTACAGATTTGATAGATCAGATTGGAATTGGTTTATTTTCTGTCTTGTATTATTTTATAATGCTTTTATTTTTAAATGATTGACAACATGTATTTCTGTGAACCATAGATGTAGGGATAAATTTCATAGGCGTATTGTTTAAAAAATATAATAGCACAAATTTATTCTTGGATTTTTTTAATGTTGTACTATAAATAAGTTATAGTTCTTTTCTTGACCATTTGTGTACCATGAGCCACTTTCATGCTGTTTAGATTTCGTGTTGAAAAAGGCAGCACATTTGCTCAATATAGACAACTAACAATTATTATTATTAGATTATTGCATTGAATATGATAAGCACTATCATGTTCCTCAGCTTTTTTTAACATGTATTTGAAGGAACACGATCACACTCCTATGCACTTTTAGATTGTGTTTTTTCAAAACCCTCTGGTATGTAAATGATTAAAAAATTTGGTTCTTGTATTTTGACCAATTTTGCCTAATAAAAAAAATGTTGCTAAATACTACTATTATTTCTTGTGTGCTCCTTCCATAGTAACCTATCAGTAAATAAAACTTTCAAGGAATGAAATACTGCATTAAAAAAAACATGTAGGGGAGACCGGGGCAAGATGACGACCTTAACAGTTTTTTGTTGTTTATTAATTTATATTTAAGGGTAGTAAAATTAATTTTACATGAATTGTTAGAGTAGTTCTTTGTAATTTTAAAATATATTATCATTTAATTTTTCTAATAAAAGAAGTAAAGTATAATTTTATTTTTTCATAACCTTAACAAATCGTCATCTTACCCCAATACTGGGGCAAGATGACTTTTATTTTGGGGCAAGATGGCGACCCTGAAAAAGGTTGAACATGTTTTATCTTTTGAATGTGTTACATGGTTTAACAAATGATAACTGTATTTTTACATCTTACAAAGTATCAAACTAAGCGTAATGCATTGTAACGTAATGTTGAAGTGTTTAGTTGTGTATCTAACAATAGTCACAAATAAAAATGGCATTTTTATAATTGGAACATTCCTCATGCCAACACTCTTGGCATTTACAGCACTGGATCCATTCTTCTGTTGGAGGGTTCCTCTTCACAAGCAGGACAGCTTATAACACTGTCCTTTGAAGTTGATACAACTGGAATGTTTGGCCTGGATTTTATAGACTTAGGCCTACAGGAACAGTTTGAGTTTTTTTCACTCCCTTTTTAGCTTCATGAGTTTTTTTCTTTGTTTTTTTTTAAAAAACTTTCTGTTCTTCCTTCTGCTTTTCCCTTTGTTCTAACATTTCTTTGATGGGTGTGCTTGTAAGAATGCTTGAGCTCAGTTTTTTGCTTTTTCTTTTTTTCTTACATGTTGTTTTAGGCAATGGTTTGAAATTAAAAAAACACTAACAGGCTTCTTTGGTGCATCAGAATCAGCATTTTCCATAAGTTCTGGTTTTTCTGGAGGGTTTATATGTTCGTTTCCTATTACCGGGGTCTGAGGATTAGCACTATTATTCTCAGTTTCATCGCCAACAGCAGCATGGTTAGTAGTTTTTACCGCAGCATAGTCATGTTCGCTAAACACAAGAGGATTATGAGGCTCGATCCCATATTCTTTAAACCCTTTCTATGGCATTTCCAACTGTAGCTGATTTGAAGTAAGTGGTGCTCAAAACCTCACCAATATTTTTGTCTGTGATAGTTTGTTCTGGATGAGTGACCATAAAGTTGCCACATGCTTGGCTATAGTGTGTTTTTAACTGGTCGAAAAATGACACAAGGGGCTGGAGACGATGTGATGTGTGCAACAGCAACCCAACCATGATGATGTTTTTCGCTCTGCACAATATACTATAGCTTGCAATGTTATATGAGTTTTGTGATTGTCAAAAATCAACAGAGTAGGGGAAATTCTTTGCTTGGTTTCACATGAAGATAAAAGTGCTTCAAAAAAGAAAAACAGGTGCCATCATTGTTCCAGCCCTTATCACTACAGTTCCTGGTGGGGCTCTTTCTACAAGTTCAGGAAGCATTTTCGTTTTCTCACAAAAAATCAGAAAAGGTGGCAGGAAAAAGCCAGTAGCTCTAAAGCAACAAATTATTGTTACATTCTTTCCTCTTTAGGGAGGGGGGCTTAGCGGATGGCAAAAATGTCTTCCTCCTTCCCTTTTGAATGAAACCTTTCCTGATCCGATGCACCCCTTAGCCCCAGAAGAGATGGAAGTGCAAGGTCACATGGACATACACACAGACAAACAAGTGTTCACAGGATTTAATAGAATGGACAACAATAGTTAGTTTAATAAATTCCGAAACACAAGCTCGTCATCTTGCCCCGTGTTTTGGATCGTCATCTTGTCCCAGACTTGTCTGTTTAAAAATATTCATTCTCATTACCATGAAGGAAGGCAATTAATTGACATTTATTCATGGTAATAGGTAGTATTTAAACCAAGTTACTCATAAATATTAAAGAGAAACGTTATATCATACCTGTATCTGTAGCAGAGCTTATTTACACATAAAAGTTATATCGTGGCAGCAAAAAACAATCAAAGCTTCACAACTAACACAAAAAAGGTGATTTCAGCGTGCCTATACTATTGTTTAACGAAAGGCCAAAAGGAGAGCCAGTAGTGTTCATTTGATGCTGCTACGTGGTGGAATACGGAAAAATTAAGACATTTGTCATCTTGCCCCGGTCTCCCCTACACTAGAAATAAATGAAAGATCCTATAACTACATATTTCAGCAATCTAAAATGCTGTAAATGAATTCAAAATCAGGACAAATGAGTCTTCTTTACGTGGATAACAATGCATAAATTTGTATAAGCATGAATCTAAATAGTGGCAGAAAGTACTGTGATGCTTCCTGTTTTACCATTTTGTTAAACCCCATAACCTTTCATATACTTACATGCTAGACTGTATTCTTTTAAAAATGTTCCATTGTATTAATTCCTTTCCATAGAAGGTATATTTTAATCATTTTTCAGAATAAAATAAGAGACGAATATTACAACTTATAAATGTTCTAATTTTTTAGCAAGTATGAACAAGATTATTGTGTTTGAACATACAATTGTTTTCCACTTTTGGCTGCATATCTCAGCATGTGGCAACATTTTTTCTTTATTTGACAAAATTTGTGAACAGTCTAATATATTAATACTGAAGAATCACTATTAAAAAATGTATGCTATGCTGAATAACATGTTTATACATTTACTTGTGTAATGTAAGATGATTATGCTTTTGAAAATAATTTACAAATTCTTTAAATGAAAGGATATTGTCAAGAGCTGTGATACACAGCTCATAGTGGAAAACTGTTCCTGCACTTGCTGAAACACAATCTTATTGGAAGGATTTAGCAACATTTTTTATTTTGGCAAAATTAATTGATGGTATAATACATAAGGACCAAAAATAAATTTTAAATAACTGTGTTGTAGTAACATTAAAAAAAAACTTATTGTTTGAATTTTGATGGAAAAATTTATAAATATAAGAAAATAATACATGTAATTTGAATGTAAATGTTGAATTTTTTTAAATATATTATCTGTTTTTTTTAAAAGCAGCATTTATATTTCAAAATTTCTTAATATCAAAGTTAAGTAATGTATTTAAATATGTTTATTTTAACTAGACATGCGAATGCATACAAAAATCATCAATTACTATAGAAAAAATCATTTGAGGAACTAGATATTTCAAATTTATGATGGTTGATATTTATAATAATATGAAAAATAGTGAAACTCTAGACTCACCTGTGTAGAAAAAAATATTTATATTGTTTTGATTTTGATATTAATTAACTCAGATTTTTATGTTAGTATTTATGTCCTAATTTCTTATGAGTTCAGCAAAATGTTTTCTTTCTGTATCCGATGTATATATGGAAAATTTAGCTCATCATTTTACTCAAAGGTAAATTTAAGCATAGTATTTAAATATGGTATAAAAATGAAGCTAATTTTTAAAAAAATTTTAAAATCGATATATATTTACAAAGATTAATATCATATATAACATAAAAAAATCATTATGTTTGAAACTGTCCATTCATTATTAATCAAACATTATACAAATATTCAAAGACTGATTCGAAACCTAAATATAGTTAATCATAACCCAGTGTTTAAAAGATGATGAATTGTAAAGTAAATGTGACATACTTTATTGTTTAATAAAATAAAATTATGTTTTAAATTAAAAAGTGAAAAAACAAGCTGCACTTCTTGTCATTAAGAAAATGCATCTACGTACTTGGGCTGTATCAGACACATAACTAAGATCATAGGCATGCCACTTTCATATACCACTTGGTGGCAGAAATAAGCAACAAGATTTACAATCCATAGATATATGAAAATTGAGGTGGCTCAAAATTTCTCCTGATCAAGCTTGAGAACAAAGATAAAGGAATTTAATTTAATAAATTACATTAACGTTTTTTGAAGATTAGGATTTTTAGGAAGATTAGGATTATTTTCAACAAAAACCAATGAAAGTTGAAATATTTCTAAAAATTGTTTTTACTAAATATATATTTTATCTTATTACTGATCTTTCCTTTAATAAAGTTTATTAACGTATATGTACAGCTGGAAGTAATTGTTTATTTTGTGTATTAAAATGCCATTTTATAGTATTTTTTGTCATTGTTTTTGTCGTGAAGTAGGTTGTTTCATATTATGATTTTAATTTAGAGTATTAGTTTTGCGGCTGAGTGGAGCTATATATCTTTACAGTGACATGTTTTATTTTAGCAAAATAAAATCAGTTACTTTTAACCAACAGGGAGTTTCAGCAGATGCTGCCTCTGAAAGAGCAGAAAATGTATGTAAAGATACTTTATCATTTCATTGCATTTATAAGTTCTGGTAAAAAATTAAGCCATGGCGTGCTTTCTAACAGGCTTCACTTCTTAGATGCTTATATTTTTAATTATTCTAATGGCATGAATGACTTATGAAAGTTTTGCAAGGAATGTGGAATGGATTATAAGCAATTTTTTATCCATAATTTTGCTCATGAAAGATTTCCCTCAATTTTACATTGAAAACATATACTGCTTTGTTTTTTCCATCCAGAAATTTCTCCACATTTGTGTAAATAAGGATTGATTCTTTCTATATCAGTATAAAATAATATTACTTAAATCCTTTTAAATCCAATAATTACTAACAATATTGTGATTTTACCAAAAATGCTATGTGGAATGTTAATAAAAATCAGATTTATTTGCTGCTGCACAAGTGCTAAATTTATTAGATAAAGGAACCTAAAGAGTGTTAAAAATGTCGCATGTTAGGTTCCTATTATGCTATGCTAACATGTGTATATATTTATATTGCTTGAATTTTTTTTTTTTGGTTAAAACTTGATTGAAAAATTCTGTAACACTTACTTTTTGTAGTGTAGTGTTTACTTTCTTCATACTTTTATTATGTAACAATTTTTACTATTAAAAAAATTTAAATCTCATAACTTTTTATTAATTTTTATATTTGCATATGTGTATCCATATAAATAATTATATTTTCACATAAGAAATATAAAATATGCATGTTTTAGTATACCAATGTAGAGAATTTTTTTCCTTATTATAGTAGTTTTATTTAGTTTAAATAATCATTTTAAAAAAATAAATAAATTTTCTGATGTTAAGAAGTATAAAATTCTTTTAATTTTTTACAATTTTTATTTTCTTTTGGCATTTGTTCATCTTTTTGTCTATTTTTATTAATGCATAATGTTCTGTGTTACATTAAAGTGCAAAGATTTAACCATTAAAGAAGTATTTATATTGAGACACCTAAAATAATTTCTCCGGTTAAACCAAAATGTGAGGTTCATCAATCTTTGACATGAAAGTTTATTGAATAACTTTAACGAACTCATAATTTTTTCTTCTTTGAGGAATTTCTTAAAAATTTGAAGAGAATCTACTTTTTTTAAATTTACATATAGTTTGTTTCCATCAGCAAATGTTTAAAAAACACTTGGAAACATTTTACATATTTTTATACATATATAATGCATAAACACACAAAATGGATTTTTTTTATTTAAAAAATTATATTTTGAACTTTTATATTTAACATTATTAAAAAATCTCAACTATAATAATTTTTTTTCTTGAATGGTTTTTACTGGTGTGGCTATATTATGTGAAGCTATATAAAAAATAAGAATTTATTTTTATGTTTATCTTCTGTCCTGTAGAAATAACAATTTTAATTTTTTTCTTTTAAAAAAAGTGCATTTTTTTGTGCAAATATCTATAGCATGTACAGATAATATAAATATCTAAAATCAAGGTTTATGTTACAGAACTTAATTAATCATCTTTTTAATAAATGTAATAATATTTTATTTATTATAGGTTTTTTGAACATGTTTATATAAATGCAATTTTTTAAAGTAAGGATAGATGTACAGTAAATACTATATATTATGTTGAAGAACAACTTATATTTAAAATATTTGTTTTTTTTTATGTATAAATAGCTAAGTTTATGCTTAATTTAAATTGTGAAACATTATGTTACTTGAGATACTAACTTTTTTTGTTACAATGATATTTTTTTTATATATTTTACTGAAAGAGAATGATTGCTTATTATCTCTTGAAAGTACTGTAAGATATTTGAAAATTTTTTCATCTGTGTTGCAAGTTAGCTGTACTCATCCACATGTTGCTGTGGCTCAGTCTAAGTGGAAAAGTTAAAAAAAAAAAAGAGAAAATGAGTGTTTCTAGTGTGGGTGTAGTATGATAATGAATTTTGGGTATACCATATTTTTTGCTTCATTGTCTGAACAGATATAGTTTGTCTGGTTTACCATCTCTAGAACAAGCAACATATTATTGTCAACGTGTGTACTTGTACATTGATATCATAAATTAACCCTTTAGATTTAATTTTAAATTGTTGAAGAGGAATTTTAATGCAGCTGTATAAATGAGTTCTGATTTCTTTAATTAATTTTCTAGTTTCGTTACTCTTTTCAAAATATTTAAATATGATTATTATTTCACATTTTAGAATAATATATTTTTAAATAAAGCACTCCAGTCTCAAGTACCAGGGGAAGAAATGAATAAGGTTCCCTTTTATTAATTGTTGCACACTGTGTCTATTCTAGTATATAAAAGAATGAGGTTCTACTTTGATATATTTTACATGTGAAATGTTCCGTATAAGAGTGAAAATTGGCAATTGGCAGTTTTACTTTAATTTTGTAATTTTTTTGTGCTAAGTAGTATTAATAAATTAACATTTTGTAAAAGTTACTGACTGTTTGATAGATTTTATAGCAAGGAATAAAAACTTTATATTTTAAACAATTTCAAGGAATGTAAGGTGGTAATTTATTATGTTGAATTTTTGTTCATATCTATTTTCAAAGGCCTAAAATATTTTTAACAATTGATGTTTAGGAGCGTTAATTTTTTTAAATTAATTTCCTGAAATATAAGTTTTGTAGAAATGAACACTGGTTGAATCTACCCTGAAATGAGTAGTAATTTTTGAAAAAAAATTCAAATTCCAAATTAATGCATTGAGAACTTTTTTGTATATTTAACAATAAAAAACAGTAAATAGTTGCTGCAGAAGAAAACCTATATGCAGTTTTATGTTATATATTATCAATGTACTTGGGATTCTTTTTTTTAAAAAAAAAAATGTTAAGAACATTTTATGATAAATTTAAAGTTTTCATGTGTGGTATTGTTATTAGAGCATTAGATTACACAAAATACATTTAAAAACTAATTCTAACTATTAAAAAAATAGGGTAATACAGTTAGTATTATATCACCTTATATTTAACAATTATTTCATATTTTAGACTAGCATGTCTTTAGATAAAAGTACTGTACTCTCCTTACTAAAAGAAGGGTCAGCGATCAATTCTCCTCTTATGAATTAAATTATACATTGTCTCCATTCTAGCACTCAGAAGAATATTTAAAATGAGAAGATAAATGGAAATATTAAAGATTTTTATAAAAAAAAAAGATTGTTTGATCAATTTTAGTAGTTTGAGTAATTATTAATAATTGTCAACATATTGTTTTAATGTGCAACCAATCTTACATAGATATATATATCAGAAATCAGCTTTCTCTTCTGATGTTGAAATGTCTTTACTCCAAAATACTTTTTTTGAATATATTTGTAATGCATATTGTACATTATTTTGATCTAGGTTTCGTAAAAAGGATACAGGTTTCTAATTTTGTGAAGCATAAAATTTACATTTGATAAAATGTTATAAAATCTTTTCATGGTTGATTTCAATTATGTAAATAAATCTTAAATGTTTTCATCTTGATAACCAATAAAAATATTGGTTATTCAATGAAACCAGATGACTAATGACTAATTTCGCTGATTTGTTTTGGATACTGTGAGTAATAGCTGTTATCTGATTAAAGAATTTTTGGGGGATTTTTTTTGTGCTAAATGGGTTAGGTTATAAATGTACAGTATCTTTTAAATTCTTTTGTCTTCTTCTGGAGAAAGGTTTGAAAAAGATGATTGATGTTTTTAGTATTAACAAGATTATAAATTATATTAAGTATAAGAATTCTATATTAAGAAATCTTTGGATATGAATTATGATAGTTTGTCTTAGTATTTAAATTTATCTTACTTTTATATCGAAAGATAATTTTAAAATATTTAACAAAAAATTTTCTTATTAATACGAAACCAATGGTGAGGGAAAGTATGTCGATTTAAAACTAAGTGATTCCTCATTTTGTAAATGCACTGATTGAAACATTGATATTTTTTATTCACCTCTATATTTTTTAAAACTTGTAATCAAATCGTTTAAGTTAACAGGCTAAACTTGTACCTTATTATAAAAAGTATGAATAAAAATTGGTAAAATTCATGCTGCTTTATTCCTTTTACACTGATGTATATGAGTAAGTATCAGTTTCATTTAATGCCTGACTTTGCAGTTGCTTATTATTCTCTTTGAAATACATATATTTTAAAATTGTTTCTGTTGATTTTATGTTATATATTTTTCAATTTTGATCACAGTGCAGTAGATTCTGGCCAAAAGATACAACAAAAGCAGAAATGGTTGTCCGATATGTTGGGGAAGATGAGCAAACAATGTCTTTTTCATTTAAAGAAATCCATCGTACTCTTTTGAGTTTAAAGACTAAGGTATTGTTAAAGTACACAAGATACTATATTATTCTTTCATTTTTAATTTAAAGACTCTTTATCAATTTTTATAATTTAATTTTTTACTGTAATACTCGTACATGAACTTTTAAATAACTACAAGTAATTTACTGAATTAATTTTTGCATTCTTTAAAATTACATTAGCAAGGAGGAATCATGGTAGATTGCCAAGTTGCTCAGTCATCTGTTATAATTACTTTTGAAGATTACATTCCTGGCCATGCTGCTGCTCTCTTGGTTAATAACTTGGAAGACCTTCCCCTTGTTTTCCATCAAAAGTTGGTATTACTTTAATTTTTTAAAATGGAATTGTTAGATTGAATTCAAGTAGCTTTTTTTTACTGTATTGCTAATATTTTATTATTTGGAAATTCTAACCTGAATAGTTATATTTATAAAAAAAAATTATGTGCACTGTGAATATTCTTTATTACTCATATGTTGATATAATATTTCTTTTTCATTTTTTAAAGAATTTTGTCTTCATATATCATTAATTTGTTTTATATGTATATTCTTTGTGCTTTTTTAGTTGTTGGCTTAGACTTAATATTTTTTAAAAAAATTTTACTTCACAAGCTAGAATGTTTTGGTTTATTATGTCAAAAATGTTCAGCTTGTTGCTCATTATAAATATAATAAAAGTTTGAGGATGCTACTTTTGAAATCCAGAAGTAATGCTTGTAATATCAGTTTTAAAATTATTTAATGACTTTTTCATTTTAGGACAATTTAAACTTTGTGCTATGCAAGAATTTTAAAAGCATATTGAGTTATGTTTTAATATGTAGGAAGTTATTGTTAGCATTGTTTTTAATAAAAATATTATTATGACAGGAGAAAAAGTCTTTTATATCTAACTAAGCAAGCAACTTCAAAAATTTTATGTGATTTAAAATTTTTTTTAATTAATTGTTCAGAATTTTGAGGGTTTTATATGTATATATGTATAAATCATTTTGATGGTTGTGCATGTATTAAACCTACTGATTCCTGTATTAAAAAATTATATATTTAGTATCTAAGGCTTATATTTATTTAATTTACTAATTTATCTTATCTATTAGAATGAATGAATGAATGAATGGAGGGATTTTAGATGAAATATGTATTTATTTAGATTAAAAGTCTCCCGCTTCATAATATATTTTTTCTAATTCAGCTTAAGTATAGTATTTTCTTGAATTATTTAACCTCTTAACTGCAGCGGGCGTATATATACATCTCACTCAGCAGGTGCGTTAACTACCCCTTGCGAATATATGTTCTTTTTTTTGAAGTGTCATTTTTTGTATTGTGCTGTTATCAGTCAAACTATTCTGAAGGCTTTGAAATGCAATAAAATTGCCTTGACAGCGTTTGTGAAGAATTTACTTATTTCAGAGAAAAATGGGCTTATTTATGACCTTTCTTCGCGCCCCCCCCCCCAATGCATCCCATACACACGCCCAAGGGAAAAACGGTGGCTCTGCAGAACATCGTTATTTAAGAGGTTAAAACAGTAAAAAAATGTGAATTGGAATTTTGGTTTTTTAAATGAACTGTTCGTTAACCTGTTTTTTTTTTACAATCTTAATTCTTTACACAAAATATGCAATGTATTGAAATGAATTTTGCTACTACAATTATTACTTATGTAGATATTTTGATTTTTCTACACATTTGAGGTTAAAATTATTTCCACAGCTTTACATTTTGCATTAAATCTGAATTATAAATAAATGGTATGAAAATAAAGCAAAAAAAAAAAAAAAAAAGATTTAAAACTAGTGTACCAGCCTTTCTCAAAAAACCAAATTACCAGTCTAATCTATTTTTACTCTCCTTAAAATTTTTCTTGAAACATATAAAACATAATATATCTTTTTGACACTTTTCTTGTGGCTGAATTTTTTTCTTAAGTGTGTATGTCTGTTATCCATTTGATAAATGCACACTATGTTTTTAAACTCATACTAGCAGAAAAGAAGGAAAAAAAACTTAAACAGAAATTATTTATAGCTGCCCAATGCAATACTTATAGGAATAAATTAGTTTTTCTGTTAAATAAATAATTTTATTTTCTCTAAATCTTCTCAATAAATTTTTTGTGTAAAAAAGTGATGATTTTTAAACATTTAAAATATGTATTGAAAATCATTTTGAATCAAATTTATGGAAGAAAAAGGGATAAATTTAGTTGTAAATTTTTAGAAATATTTCATGTTTTCAAAATTAAATATATAACTTAGAGGTGTTAAATGCCATTAGAATTGTACAAGGGGTGATCAAATGAAAAGGTACGAAATGACATAAAAATGAGCCAAGGTGTCGGTTCGTACCTTTTCATTTGATCACCCCTTGTAATATTATATTTATTAGTGCGATTGGGACTGTACTTGATTAAAAATGCGAGTTTTAAGACATTAACATTTATTGCGACTGCTTTGTGCAGTGGTTCCCTTGCAAGAGAAGTGTACAAGTGTGGGTGTGCGGTGGGGATGACGATCGCTGCGCCAACATCCCGGCCCACGTTGAAATAACATTTCAAAAAACAATTAATATTACATAAATAATACATAAAAATACAATAATGAAAAATTAAAAAATATGACCAATATGAAAGAATTGCACATTAAAAAAGAACAACAATTATATGAATACAAATATTAATTTAAGGACTTGGTAATAAACATATTTTTGAAATTCCTCTTTTAAAGATACCTTGAGGAGTTTTAACAATAACAACTCTAACTTTTCCATCTGAACCTTTTTTAATGGTTCCCCCATTCCTAAGAATTTCAGTTTCTTTGTTGAAAACTTTTACCTGTATCCTTCTAATCACATGAAGTTTTGCGTTCTGAAGTTCCTCGTTTGTGAGGGACCTGAATGACGAAATGTATTTCTGACATTATGCAGGAATCTGAAAATATAACTCAAAATATGAATTAATTTTACATAATTATTTGTACTATTTAAAAGTTCATTTTCAAAGTTATAGAGTCCAAGATTGATGTTAAGCTGATATCAGATTGTTTTTTAAGTTCTGACATGTAAAGCTCATCAGAACTGGTAATTGAAGGTTCACTAAATTGTTCAGGAATGTCTATAGATGCTGGGGACCATTCCACCATAGAGTCAATGATAAAAGTTCTTCAGGATTTACACCTCGAGAGATTGTATCAGCAGGGCTTACAGCTGAAGGTATGTGCTTCCATTCAAAGTTCTCAGGCAGAGTTTGTATCTTGGATACTCAATTGCCGACGAAGGTTTTGAGTTGATTAGCTGGACTGTTGATCCAGGAAATGGCTATGGTTGAATCTGTGTGCAAGATGACTTTATCTAAATGTACTTGCAGAGAAAAGCAAGCCTTGTCGACCAATTGAGCCAGCAGCAAACACGCCGAGAGTTCAAGGGGAGGAATGGATATGACTTTGATTGGCGCGACTCGAGATTTGCTGGTAATAAGCTTGGTTTTGGTGGAACCATCTTCCTTGACACAGTGCATGTATATTACTGCTCCGTAGGCTGATTCTGAAGCATCTGCGTATCCTAAAAGCATGAGTTTCTCATAGGAATCTGTAAGAAGGTATCGATCTATTTTGAGTTCTTCTAGGGCTTTTAGAGATGACACAAAATTGAACCAATCTGGCGCGATTGCCTCCGGTAAGCATTCTTCCCAATTCAATTTTCTAAGCCATAATTTTTGTAGAAAGATTTTTGCTTTGCTGATGACGGGGCCTATCAGTCCAAGAGGGTCGTAAAGTCTTGCTATGACGCTTAAGACATCTCTTTTTGTATAAGATGCAATGGAAGGGATTGAAACTTTGAACATAAAATAATCTCCTGTTGGTTTCCAGCTAACACCTAAGGTTTTTATGGCTGATTCTGTGTTGGTTGAAAAGGAGTGCTCTTGATCTGTAGATGAATTAAATAGCTCCTTCGAGTTGGAATTCCATTTATGTAATTTCATTCTGCATGTTTTTAGCATATTTTGCAACTGGCATTGTAATTGGCGAGCAGTGTCGAGAGTTTGTGCACCCGACACTACATCATCCATGTACACATCTTGTAAAGCTACTTTGAAGCTAAGGGAAATCTAGAAGCTTCATCCATAGCTAACTGTTTGAGAGTTCTTATGGCTAAAAAGGGAGCACTGGAGGTCCCATACGTGACAGTTTTCAATCTCTAGATGACTGGTTTATCATTAGCTCCGGTTTTCCACATAATCCTCAGAAGATCACGTTGAGCTGGATCAATGAGGATTTGTCGGAACATCATCTGGATGTCGGTTGTGAAAGCATATTTGTGTTTTCGAAATCGCGTCATGATTTCAAAAATGTCTTCCTTCACTTCACCCTTCAAGAGTAGGTCATTTAAGCTTAAACCTGAAGTAGTAGAAGCCGAACCATTAAAAACAACTCTTAATTTGGTAGTTGTTTTATCAGGCCGAAAGACTCCATGATGTGGAAGATAATAACAAAATTTGTTTGCAGATGTTTCATCCAAATGTTCTTCCACCTTTTCCATATGCCCCAAGTCTAAGTATTGCTGCATGAATTCCCTATATAAAATTTCCATTTGTTTATCTTTGGATAATCTTCTCCAAAGCTGATCAAGTCTTTTCATTGCTAAACCTTTTGAGTGACCTAAGCCTGGTATGTCTTTAGTTGGCATCTGTACTATATATCGACCAGCTTCATTGCGCGTGTGAGTCATTTGATAATGATTTTCACAATATTCCTCTTCTTTGCTTAACGGCTTTTGACCTTCGTTAATTGTTTCTATCTCCCAAAATTTTTGTAAATTATTATCAATATTTTGCATTTCTGAGATAAAACCACAAAATTGATTTTGCGTGTAGGAACTTGTGTTTCCGGTTGCGATATATCCGAAAACTGATCTGCGAAATATGAGCCCATTGTTTGATGTGCGAATAATTCCCTCCTTAATTATGTCAAAAAATGCCTCTGCTCCAATTAGCAAATCGATTTTTCCTGGAACACCAAAATTCAAATCTGCTAGTTCCTGTGGTATTTTAAATTATTGAGGTTTAATTGAGTTACAGGAAGAAAGTCTGTAATTTTTGAGACAATCAGAAAGTCTAAAGTTGTAGAAAATGCACTGTTGCCATTTATTATGGTAGCGTTTAATTTTGATTTAACTATGGTTTTATTTCCACCTAAACTGGAAATTGGAATATTAATTCTATTTTGTGGAGCCCCTAATCGGTTTGCGAAATCTTGCGTTACAATATTAGATATACTACCAGAATCTAAGACTGCGCGTGCTTGAATACAACTTCCAGTAGAATGATTCAAAACCCAAACTACTGCTGTTGGTAGAATTATGGTTTTGGTTCTACTATTGATACAAGAAAGGGATGCAGCTGTATTTTCCTGGGAACAGTGAAACTCCTCTGTGTCGTTGCTCAGTTCCTGACCTTGTAGTGGTGAAGCGCTATAAATCAGGGAAGCGTTGACAGATTCCCCCTTCTGTCTGTGGAGCAGAGTGTTGTGTCGAAAGCCACATACACTACAAGAATGCTTTGATTTACACTTTGAAACTTTGTGTTGATCACTTAAACAATTGAGACACATACTATGCTTTGTGACGATTTCCTTTCTCTGTATGGCATTTAATTTTAAAAAGGAATCGCACTTAAAAATTGGATGCGGTTGCTTACATAAAATACATGCATACACAAAATTGTTATGTTTTATAAAGAAATTTTTTGATTTATTTCTATCTTGCATAATAGGTTTTGCGAAGGTATTTTTATTTATATTGCTAAAAACTTGAGCGGTTTTTCTAAAAATAAAATGAAGTCATCAAATTTAGGAACTTTGGTTGAATTAAGGCTGTATTCAAATTGTTTTAAAGTCTCTTTGTCTAGTTTTTGAAGAATGATGTTTAAGATTAAAATATCAGAAAGATTGTTTCTTTCAAACTCTAATACCTTCAACGCGCGAATGTTTTTGTTGACATCATCAATTAAGTTTCTTAAATCTTTTGCTGACTCATTGTTTAATTTAGCTATGTTTAAAATTGCCTTTACGTAAGTTTCGACTATTAAACGCTTATTTTCATAACGTTCTTCTAAAGATTTAAATAAAGATTCAAATGAATCGCTTATAGTCTCTAAATTCTTTGCTTCAGATGTTAATGCAGCTTTAAGATAATGCAGTTTCTGTTCCGAGGAGAGTTGTGAATTTGTTGAGATATTATTAAATTGTAATTTAAAGTTGCTCCATTCTTCATATTTTCCAGAAAACTTTGGTAAGGGAATTTCTGGCAGTTTTATTGATAGTTGTGGTCGGTTTTGACTCGACCATACTTGTGTTGAATTTGGAACATTTAAATTACTTTCAAGACGTTTGATATAAGATTTTATTTTAAATTTTATGCTAATAATTTTTTCCGAATATTCTTCGGATGTGTTAACTTCAGTATCGAACTCAGAAGCATCTACTATTAAATTTTCCATTTCTAAATTAAGTTGCTTCAATGAAAGTTCTTTTGCAATTAATTGATCTTGTAATTCTAAAATATCATCTACATCATCACTGTTATTTTCAATGTAATTTTGAATTTTCGTAATTAGTTTTGTTATGGCCGAACGTATAGGCACTCTCTTATTTCTAATTTTTTCAATTGGATTCATTTTGGCTTTTGCGACAATATAAACAGATATAATTTTTGCAATGAAATAAACAATAGAGGTATGAAATTGGCTTACCTCTATTTAAATGCGGAGCCTTGTGAGTAGAAGTCAAATGTTATCCAAACTGATGTTGCTCAGTGTTCTTGCGAGAGAATGAAATACTTGGCGTAATGAAAAGCGTAGAATGCAACAGTTCAAAAAGCCTAAGTAGGAACACA